>CAUYRH010088057.1:0-70155 GCA_963574655.1 Perodicticus potto
ATATCTATAGATATATATCTATATATATCTATATATATAACTATATATATATAGTTGTCATAGATTTCTTAGCAAAAACTTTGCAAGCTGGAAGAAAGTGGGATGTTATATTCAAAGTTCTAGAAGGAAAAAAACATGCAATCAAGAATACTTTATTGAGCAAGTCTGTTCTTTAATAAAGAGAGACATAAATCCTTTCCCAGACAAAATGAAGTTGATGGAGTTAATCACCACAAGACCTGCCTTATAAGAAATACTAAAGAGTGTTCTTCAGGCTGAAGTACCACTAATAAGTAACATGAAAATGTAAAACTTACTGGTAAAGGTAAACATATAGTCAAATTCAGAATACAAAGCACTGCAAAGATGGTGTGTAAATCACTTATAATTCTAGTAGAAAGGTTAAAAGAAAAAGCATTAAAATTAACTACAGTTACATTGACTTATTAATTCATACACAATACAAAAAGATGGAAATTGTTACCATCGAAACCATAAAATGAAGGAGAGTAAAAAGGCAGAGTTTTTGCATGTAGTTAAGGTTAAGTTATTATCAGCTTAAAATAGATTGGTGTAACTATAAGATATTTTAGTTACAAATGGAAACCAGAAAAGAAAATGGCAACCACAAAGGAAAAACCTAGAACAGATGCAAGAATAAAGATAAAAATAAAAGAAGTAAAGCATACTACTACAGAAAATCATCAAAACACAAAGGAAAACAGCAAGAGAGGGGAAAAAAGGAACAAAGGAGCTAAAAAACTAAAGGCAAACAACAACAACAAAAAAAAAACAGAAAACAATTTTTAAAATGGCAATACATATCTTTACTATCAATCATTACTTTATATATAGCTAGATTAAACATACCAATACAAATTCATAGAGGGGCTGAATAAATGTTTTAAAAAACCTAACTCTATGTCACCTATAAGAGATTAATTTCACTCATAAGGATGCATACAGAGTTAAAGAGAAGGGATGAAAAAAGATATGCCATACAAATGGAAACCAGAAAAGAGCAGGGGTATCTACACTTATATCACAAAAAATAGGCCTTACTACAAAAAGTGCCATTAGAGACAAGGAAGATCATCACAGAATATTAAAGAAGTCAGTTCATTGAGGATATAACAACTGTAAATGTATATGCACTTGACATCAGAGCACCTAAATATACAAATCGATCTAAAGGGAGAAAGTGTGAGATATACAATAACAGTGAGAGGCTTTAACATCCCAATTTTATCAATGGGGTCATTTTTATCAATCAGGTCATCTGGACAGAAAACCAATAAGAACATATCCAACTTGAGCTACACTTTACCAAACGGACCTAATAGACATATATGCAACATTCCATCCAATAGCAGCAGAATACCTATTTTTCTCAGATGAACATGAGACATTCTCCAAGATAATTATATATTAGGCCACAAAACCAGTCTTAAATAATTTTTGAAGACTGACATCATCTCAAGTATCTTTTCTGATCACAGTAATGTAAAACTGGAAATCAATATTTTTAAAAAGCATAGGCAAAGGGTGATGCCTGTGGCTCAGTGAGAGGGGCACCAGCCCCAAAGGTGGCGGGTTCAAACCTGGCCCTGACCAAACTACAACAAAAAATAGCTAAGCATTGTGGCGGGCACCTGTAATCCCAGCTACTCAGGAGGCTAAGGCAAGAGAATCACCTAAGCCCAAGAGCTGGAGGTTGCTGTGAGCTATGACATCATGGCATTCTACTAAGGGTGGCAAAGTGAGACTCTGTCTCTTAAAAAAAAAAAAAAGCATAGGCAAAACAATAAATAAATAAAGAAGTAGGACTATTTCCAATTTAAAAACCTTCAGAGCAAAAGAAACAATCATAAAATAAAAAAGGCAGTATATAGGATGAGAAGAAATATTTGTAAACCATGTATCTAATAACGATCAGATAAACATGAGGAACTCACACAACTCAATAGAAAATAAATAAATAAACGAAAACCTAATTAAAAATGAGCACTGGGATTACGCAAATACATGGCAGGAGGCACACAGAAAAATGGAGAGGGAAGTGGAGTGGCTCATTCAGCTGGATTAGAGGTCCCACATGTGGGTAGAGTATAGGTGAGAGACTCCCAGGACACAAGAATTTTACTGGAGATTTTGAAATCCTTGCTACAGGACGGTCCTCCACCCTCACAGGCCTTTAGATAGCACAGGGAGTTATCTAGAGACTGCACACCAACACTGCTTCAGAAAGGAGTTATAGCAGGATCCTGTAGGCTTTGGAGACCTGAGTACTGCAGCCAGAGTCACTCTGAGAGCCCAGCCCTGGAGTTTTACAACTGCCCAGAGGTGAGAGTTGCCACTGCCAAATCCTCCTTGTCATTGCTGAGCCAAAGAGGGAGTAAGGAGGCCAGGCCCTCAGACACCAGCAAATTGTCATGGCTACTTGCCTCTGCTGCTACTGTGAGTGGCTCATAGGGGCCCACTCCACTGCTGTTGTTGCTGGGGACTCAGGTAGGAACAAACCCCTATGAACCCCTGCCTCTACTGCCACCACTCAGCAGGGCCTATCATGCCATGTTTTTGCTTTGGGACCCAGGTGGGAGAAAATTCCCTCACATCTGACCAGCTCCTGCTACTGAAGAGGGCAAATCCGCCATTGCTGCTGCTGCTGGACAACCCAGGTGAGGGCAAACCCAACAGCCACCTGCCACTGTTACTTCTACTGAGGAGCAGCCTGCTCCATTACTACAACTGCTCCTTTTGTGGGACCCTGGTGGGAGCAAACCCCGTGCCTCCCTGCCTCCACTGCTACTACTCATACAGGCCTGCCTATTCAGCATTGCTGCTGTAGAACCAAGCAGGAGCAAAGCCCCATAAGCCCACAGCCTCCACTGCCACCACTTAGGGTGTCCTGCCCTTCCCCTGCCTGAACATCCACCAGAACTTGCCTAGATTGTGACAACCACAGGTGTCTGGGGGTGGGGCATAGGAGAGGAGCATCATTCCCAGAGTTCTAACTTTTAGGGTAGGCTGCCTCAATGTGACTAGGAAGTGTTGCAAATGCTTCTTAGGTCAGAGGAGGACAGAGAACTCACTCTCCTGCACCAGAGAATGCCTGACTCATGATCTGAAGTTGTCTGCACCCCACTTACGCAAGTGCAGAGAGGAGTTATACGAGAGGAGAGTGTGCTCACCCCAGAGCAGAAGCTACACCAGAACTGGGGAAGGGATATGGAGATAGGGACCTCTTGTCTTCTAACCATCCAGAGCTGAGACCTAGCTCCCAAGCATGAGCTTTGGCATGGTGGTCCCAAACCAGAAGTCTCAGCCCTGGAGTCTCAATTTCTCTGGATCCAGAGCCAGTGCTTCTTAGTGCCCCTATGGACTGCAGCAGCCATGGGGGACAGAATTCCATGGAGCTTGGGGTTTGCTCCTTTCCCTCTGAAAAGTATTTTTGAGTCACTCAAGTACTTTTGAGTAACTCAAGGACAAAAATCTACCATCTCCCTCAGGACTAGCAGTTTTCTCTCCAAATTGTCTATTCTGGGAGGAGCCTATCTGAAAGAACCACATCTCCTCTGTTGGAGTACTTCAGCTGCATCCCACAACCATCCTGACAGCACTGCACACAGCAGGTTGAGCTGCCCCCATCACCTCTGCTGCAGCTCTGCCATTATGGGAATGACATATTGGTGCTTTTGGGTCCCTGGAGGACAGAGACCACTGAAGAAGTTCCACATGGACCTAACAGACACATACAGAACATAGTTGAAAGTGAGAGGCATAAGTGGTTGTGGTCCCACAGCTGTGAGCCTCTGCAAATCTTGTGTCCATCTCTCCTGTCCCAGGCTCACAGTGTATCTGTCTTTTTCTTGCCTGAGTATTCTTCCAGAGCAGCAGAGTTCCCAGCAGAGAACAGGTGAGCTAGAAAGGTTATCTATTTTGAGTTTAAGCAAAGAGATTCTAAATGACAAGAAATCAGCATAAGAATGCTGGGAATATGAAAAAACAGGCTCTTTTGATTCCCCCCCCACAAAGGATCAAACTAACTCTGCAATGATGAACACTAACTAAATGGAAATTTTTGAAATATCAGATATGGAATACAAAATATGACTTGCAAGTAAGCTCAATGGGATCAATGAGAAAGTTGAAAACCAACAGGAAGAAATCAGAAAATAATTCAAGAGATGAATGAAAAATTCACTGAAGAGATAGTTTAAAAAATAAATGACAGACCTCCTGGAAATGAAAGAGTCATGTAGTGGATTTCAAAATATAATGGGACATTTTAACAACAAATTATATCAAGCAGAATAAAAAATTTCACAGCTCAAAAACAAAGATTTCAAATTAGCCTACAAGTAAAAATAAATACAAAAGGATCAAAGGACATGGAGAAAGTCTCCAAGAAATATGAGATTATATAAACACCCTAACAGAAGAGTCATGTGTATCCTTGAGGTAGAAGAGGAAAAGACATGTAGAATGTAAATATCTGTTTGAGGGAATAATGGAGGAAAACTTCCCTAATCTTGCTAGATATTTAGACATTAAGATACAAGGTCAATACACATCTGGAAGAATTATTACTAATAGAATATCACTAAGGCATGCTGTCATCAATCTCTCCATCAAAGTGAAGGAGAACATCCTACAAGTTGCAAGTTGAAAATGTCAAGTAGCTTACAAAGGAAAACCCATCAAGACAAGAGCAGACTTCTCAGGAGAAATCTTAAAAGCCAAAAGAGAGTAGGGGCTCAACTTTCATACTCTTAAATAGAGTAACTGTCAGCAAAGACTTCTGAATCCTACAAACCTACATTTCACAAATGAAGGGTAAATAAAATCTTCCCTAGAGAAGCAAACATTAAAGAAATTTGTCATTATCAGACCTGCCCTACAAAAAAATGCTTAAAAGTGTTCTAAACACTGAAAATGGTGGTTGATGTGCACTATTGTGAAAACAATCAAAAGTCAAAACTTGTCAGGCGCGGTGGCTCACTCCTGTAATCCTAGCACTGTGGGAGGCTGAGGAGGGAGAATTGCTTGAGCTCAGGAGTTTGAGACTCGCCTGAGTGAGAGTGAGACCCCAACTCATGAAAAAAATGGAAAAACCCAGCTGGGCATCACACTGAGCGCCTGTAATCCCAGCGGCTTCTGGAGGCTGAGGCAGGAGGATGCCCACAGCCCGAGTCTGAGCTACCACGCCCACTGCACTCTGCTCAGGGGCATAGGGTGGGACTGTGCCTCAACAAAAACAACAAAAAAGTAAAAACCCCCAGGGTGGTGCCTGTGGCTCAGTGAGTAGGGCGCTGGGCCCATATACTGAGAGTGGCAGGTTTAAACCCGGCCCCAGTGAAACTGCAATAAAAAAATAGTTGGGAGTTGTGGCGGGCACCTGTAGTTACAGCTACTCGGGAGGCTGAGGCAAGAGAATCTCCTAAGCCCAAGAGCTGGAGGTTACTGTGAGCTGTGACACCACAGCACTCTACAAAGGGTGACAAAGTGTGACTCTGTCTCTAAAAAAAAAAAAAAGTAAAAACTCCCAGCTCCTAAATAGCAGTGACACAAGGAAAATAGAAACAAAATGGGTAACAATGAACATAATGACTGGAATAGTATCTCACTGATCAATATTAACATTGAATACAAGTGTTTTAAATGCACTAAAACAAACAAACAAACAAACAAAAAAACCTATCCAAATAGGCCAGGCACGGTGGCTCATGTCTATAATCCTAGCACTCTGGGAGGCCAACGAAGGTGAATTCCCTGAGCTCACAGGTTCAAGACCAGGTTGAGTCACAGTGAGACTCTATCTCTAAAAAATGGCTGGTGTTGTGGCAGGAACCTGTAGTCCCATCTACTCAGGAAGCTGAGGCAAGAGAATTGCTTGAGCCCAAGAGTTTGAGGTTGCTGTGAGCTATGATGTCACAGCACTCTATCGAGGGTGACAAAATCTATATCTGTTGTGTACATCAAACCTATTTAACTCATAACTACTCACATGGGGTCAAGTTAAAAAATATTCTGTGCAAATGGAAACCCAGAACGAGTTACAGTAGCAATTATTATATGTACAGATATACAAAAATGGAAATAAAATTTACTTACAATTCACTGTTGGTAAGTTCACTTCAATTCACTGAAGACTTTAAATAAACAACAGTGAAAAAATACAAAGATGGTCACTATATAATGATAATAGTATCAATTAAACAAGAAGGCATAGCAATCCTAAATATATATGTGTCCAACATCAGAGCTCAGATTTGTAAAACAAATACTACTAGACCTAAGAAATGAAATAAACAGCAACATGATAGATAATAATAGGGGACTTCAACATTCCTGAAGGAACTAGACAGATCACTGAGGTAAAAAATCAACAAAGAAATACTGGACTTAAACAGAATGGTAGAAGAAATGGATCTCACAGATATATATAAAACATTCTACCCAGAAAATGCAGAATATATATTCTTTTTCACAGCACGTGGAACATTTTCCAAGACAGACCATATGTCAGGCTACAAAACAAATCTCAACAAATTAAAAAAAAATAGAATCATACCATCTATTTCCTCAGACAATATGGGAGTAAAGCTAGAAATCAATTCTAAGAGGAACTCTCAAAACTATACAAATATCTGGAAGTTAAAAAAATTGCTGCTGAGTGATCTTTGGGTCAAAATATAAAATAAGAGGGAAATAAATTATTTTAGTTGAATGACAATGCCAACACAAGCTACCAAAACCTCTGTGATACAGAAAAAGCATGGTGAAAAGGGAAGGTCATGGCACTAAGCGCCTAGATGAAAAAGACAGATCACAAAATTAACAACATAACATAACCCTTCATGGAACTATAAAAACAGGAACAAATCAAACACAGGGCAGCAAAAGACAAGAAATAACAAAGATTAGAGCAGTACTAAATAAAATTGAAACTGCAAAAGCTATACAAAGGACCAATGAAATAAAAAGGTGGTTCCTTGAAAAGATAAACAAAATTGACAGACCATTAGTTAGATTGACCAGGAGAACAAGAGAGAAGATTCAAATAAGCTCACAAACAAACAAAAGAGATAGTACATCTGATATCATAGAAATACAAAAGATCATCCAAGACTATTATGAACACCTCTATGCACACAAACTAGAATATCTGCAGGAAATGAGTAAATTTTTGGAATCACATAACCTCCCAATCTTCAATCATGAAAAAAGTAGAAAGCATGAATAGACTAATATTGAGTAGCAAATTGAGCTAGTAATAGGAAACCTCCCAGCAACAACCCAGGACCAGATGGATTCATAGCCATATTCTATACCCTACCTATCTACAAAGAAGAACTTACACCTATCCGGTTGAAACTGTTCCATAACATTGAGGAAGGAATCCTCTTTAATTCATTCTATGAAGCCAGGTAGCACCCTCATACTAAAGCCAGGAGAGGACACAACAAAAAAACCCTACAGAACAGTGCCCCTCATGAACATAAATGTAAAACTCCTCAAAAAAAAATACAAAAAAAATGAATCCAACAGCTCATTCAAAAGATAATTCACCACAATCAAGTGGGCTTCATCTCCGTGATGCAAGGATGGTTCAACATAAGCAAATCAATAAGTGTGATTCATCACATAAATAGAATTAAAAGGAAAAACATGAGCCTATCTCAATAGACGCAGAAAAAGCATTTGATAAAATCCAGTATCACTTTACAATTATAAAAAAAGAATGAGGCATAGAAGGAACATACCTCAAAATATTAAAAGTCATATATGGAAAATTCACAGCTAATATCATACAAACTGAGGTAAAGTTGAAAGTATTCCCCCTAAGTGCTAGAGCAAGAGAAAGATGACCACTGTCACTACTTTTTTTTTTTTTGAGACAGAGTCTCACTCAGTCGCCCTGGGGTTGAATGCTATGGCGTCAGCTCATAGCAACCTCAAAGGTTGAGGTTGAAGGTTCAAGTGATTCTTTTGTCTCAGCCTCCCTAGTAGCTGGGACTACAGTGCCCACCACAACACCTGGCTATTTTTCTTAGAGATGAGGTATTGCTCTTGCTCTGGCTAGTCTCGAACTCCTGAGCTAGGCTATCCACCAATCTCGGTCTTCCAGAGTCCTAGTATTATAGGCATGAGCCACAGGGCCCAGCCTTTACTGTTGCTGTTTCTATTTAACATAGTACTGTAAATCCTAGCCAGAGCACTGAGGCAAGAGAAACAAATAAAGGACATCCAAATAGAAAAACATCTAACTATTTTTCTTTGCTGGTGATATGACGTTATATCTAGAAAATCTTACATATTACTCCAAAAGACTCCTAGAATTAATAAATTCAGTAAACTCTCAGATTAAAAAATTTGTAATGCTACAAAATGAGTAGCATATCTTTGCACTAGTAACAGCCAAGTTGAGAATCAAATAAAGAAGTCCATTTACAATACCTGCAATAATAAAATACTTAAGGATATGCTTAACCAAGAAAGTGAAAGATCTCTAAAGGAAGAACGATAAAACACTGATGAAAGAAATCAGAAATGATGACACAAATGGAAAAACTTCCATGCTAATGGATTGGAACAACAAATATTGTCAAAATGTCCATTATGCCCAAAGTGATTTATAGGATTCAATGTAATTCCCATCAAACAGCAACATCATCTCTCACATAATTAGAAAAAACATTCTAAATTTATGTGGAATCAAAAGAGAGCTAGAATAGTCAGAACAATCCTAAGCAAAAAGAACAAATCTGGCGGCATCACACTACCTAACTTAACATTATACAACAAGGGTCTACTAACTGAAACAGCACGGTAATTGGTGTAAACACAGTCACACGTAGATCAATAACCCAGAAATAAAACCTTATACCTACAATCAACTTAACTTCAACAAATCAGAAAAAATCATACATTAGGGGAAGGATGCCCTATTCAATAAATGGTGCTGGGAGAATTGGAGAACCACATGAAGAAGAATGAAACTAGATTCCTGTATCTCATCAAATACAAAAGTTAACACAAGATTGATGGAAGACTTAAATCTAAGACATATACCATAAACAAAAATGAAAGAAAAGTTAGGGAAAACTCCTATGGACATTAGCCTAGTCAAAAATTTATGACAAAATTCCAAAAGCAAATACAATAAAAATAAATAAATGAAACTTAATTACACTAAATATTATTTTTACAGTAAAAGGAATAATTGACAGAGTAAAGAGGCAGCCTACTGAATGGGAGAAAATATTTACAGGAAAATATTTGCAACCCCAACAAAGGGTTAATACACAAAATCCACAAGGACTAAAAAATAAGCATAAGACACAGACACCTATCTTTTAAGAGAGGATACACAAATTGCCAACAAACTTATGGAAAAATACTCAAAATCACCATTTATCAGGGAAATGCAAGTTAAAGCCACAATCAGATACCATCTTACCTTTGTCAAAATGGCCATTATTAAAAATTAAAAAAAAAAAATAGATGTTCACACAGATGCAGTGAAAAGAAAAGGGAATTTTTATACACAGTTGGTGGGAATGAAAATTAGTGTAACCTGTATGGAAAACAGTATGGAGATTTCTTAAAGAACTAAAGGTAGATCTCCAACTTTATACAGCAATCTCACTACAATAGATCTACCCAAAAGCAAGGAAATCACGTTATAAAAAATACACAAGCAACTGCCTGTTTATCACAGCACAATTCAAAATTGCAAAGATACAGAACAACCTAAGTGCCCACCAATGGATAAGTCAATAAAGAAAATTTCACACACACACACACACACACAACACAAGGCTACTCAGCCACTGGAAGGAATGATGTAAGTTCTTTTGCAGCACATTGGATGGAACTGGAGGCTGTTATTTTAAGAGAAACAAACAATACCCTCTGCATTTTCTCAGTTTTAAGTGAGAGTAAAGCAATGCATGTGCATAGTCATACAGGGTGACTTAGTGAACTTGGGGAATTCAGAAGGGGGAAGATGGGAGGTGAGTATGAGATGAAAAATTACATTGTACACTATTCAAGAGACAGGTGTATAAAACAGACTAGATTTCTTCACTATGCAATTCATCCATTGATTTGTATGCCCTAAATCAATTTAAAGAAAAAAATTAAGGAAGAAAAACAGTTCAGGAAAGAAAAACCATAAGAAAAAATGTCAGGGTAAGAGTGTTCCCTTCTCTCCACATCCATGCCAGCATCTGAAGCTTTGGAACTTTGTGATATGGGTTATTCTCACTGGGTTAGGTGATATCTCAAGATAGTTTTGATTTGCATTTCTTTGATGATTAGGGATGATGAGCATTTTTCATGTGTTTGTTGGCCATTCATCTGTCTTCTTCAGAGAAGGATCTGTTCATGACTCTTCCCCACTTACTCTTACAGTTCTGGTGGGATTGCAAATGAATACAGCCACTTTGGAAAGAAGTATGGAGAGTCCTTAAAGAGGTAAAGTTAGACTTTCCATTTGATGCCACAGTCCCATTACTGGGTATCTATCCAGAATAACACAATAATTTATTCTACCATAAGGACATTCACACTAGAATGCTTATCACAGCTCCCTTCACTATTGCCAAGATGTGGAATCAACCAAAAGTACTCATCAAAACATGAATGAATTGATAAACTGTGGTATATGTATTCCATGGAATACTATTCAGCCATAAAAAAGATGGAGACTTTATATTTTTTGCATTAACCTGAATGGAGTTGAAACACATTCTCCTTAGTAAAGTATCACAAGAATGGAAAAGCAAGTATCCAATGTGCTCAATACTAATATGTAACTAATAGATAAGCAACTACATGCCCATACAAGAGAAAAACACAATTAAATTCAAATGGAGGCAAGGTGGGGGGATTGGTAAGCTCTCACCCAATAATGGACATAATATAAGGGTGTATAGCACACCCCTTGGGTGAAGGGCTCAAATACAACTTGGATTCTACCTAGTAAATGCAAATAATGTATGTAACCTAATCATTTGCTCCTGCATATGAATTTGAATTTTTTTAAAAAAGAAAAAATCAAAACATCTTTAATTTTTTGAGATTTCTCAAAAATTTAAAAATATATCACCATATGATCTAGCAATCTTTTTTGGGGGTATATATTCACAGGAAATGAAATCAGGATATTATAGAACATAATATTATACATATCATATCATATGTACCCTATGTTCATAGTATCATTATTCACAATAGTCAAACAACCTAAGTGTCTATCAGAAGATGAATGGATGAAGAATTTGTAGTATATACACGGTGGTCATAAAGTCCATGAGCAATTTAAAATAGTGGGCAATTTAAAATTGCACATGGACTTTATGGCCACCCTGTATAGACACAACATAATATTATTCAGCTTTTGAAAAGAAGTAGAGACTGCAGTTATGACAATCATGCATGATCCTGGAGGACAGTATGTTAAGCGAAATAAGGGAGGCACACAAAGACAAATACTGAATAATCTCAATTGTATGTTGAATCTTGAAAAAGTTAAATACATAGAAACAGAAAGTATAATGGTGGTTACAACCAGAATCAGGGGTGAGGGGATAGAAAGATGTAGGTCAAAGGGTACAAGTTGCACTTATGTAGCATAAAGTCTAGAGATCTAATATACAGCAGTAAGGCTATTATTAACTAGAGTTAATGGTACTGTATTGTGTACTGAAAATATGCTGAGAGAAGAGATTTTAGGTGCTCTTACAGCACACACACAAAATAAACTGTGCAAAGTGCTGAATATGTTAATTTGCATGAACTGTAGCAATCATTTCCTACATATATCAAATTCCTTGTACACTTTAAATATATACAATAAAAAATGAATTAAAAATCTAAGAAAAAGGCAAACAACCCAACGAACAAATGGAAAATAAAAGAACAGGAATGCAATGGAAAAAGTATAAATGGCCAATGAATTGTTAAAAATATCATCAATATCAATCAATGAAAACAATGGAAAACAACTCAATGGTACATTTTTTTTAATTAACAAGGATCCCACATATGAAAATTAACAGTATAAAATAAGAGTTTTAATGTTTTAATGTTTCTTTTTCTTTCTTTCTATTTTTTTTTTTTTTTTTTTAGACAGAGTCTTGCTCCAATTTCCTAGGTAGAGTGCAGTGGCATCACTGTAGCTCAGGCACTGCAACCTCAAACTCCTGGGCTGAAGTCATCCTACTTCACGCTCCCAAGTAGCAGGAGCTACAGCTGGTCGCCACAATGCCCAGCTGTTTTCTCTATTTTTAGTAGAGACAGGGTCTTGTTCTTGCTCAGGCTGGTTTCAAATTCCTGAGCTCAAGCAATCTGCCTGTTTTGGCCTCCTAGTGCTAGGATTACTGGTGAGAGACACCATGCCCAGCCAAGAGTTTTAATGTTTCATGAAAATACAGAAAACAGGCAAATGTTATGAAGAAAACTATGTAGCAAAAAATAATAATTATAAACAAGGAGGGGGAGGAGTAGCACAAGTAGTATTAGAAGGCAAAGAACATGTGATGGTGGTCAAGGCATCCACAGAGGCAGGGCCATGCCAGTGATAGGCAGATGAGCATGTGGTAGGGAGGTAGCATGTGGGCAAGAATTTGAAAACTGGAAACTAAGTATAAAGAAAGTATGCAACATGAAGCACAGAGAGAGCAAGAAGTGGAAAATATATTAAAAAAAAATAAAAGACAGGTTGATAGACATAGAAGACACTCTTTGTGTGTTAATTTGATAAGCCAGGTATCTAGGTCAACTTTCTGCTAACAATTAAACAAGATAGATAAAATATGGTAAAGTGTTTTTATAAAACGTAGAGCTCACAAGAGATCAGTAAATTATCAGAACTAAATCTAAGCAAAAGCATGAATCCTAGGAAATGAGAAGCGCAGTGACACCACGTGTCTTTTTTTTTTTTTTTTTTTTTTGAGAAAGATTCTTACTCTGTCACCCTAGATAGAGTTCCATGGCATCATCATAGCTATAGCAACCTCAAACTCTTGGGCTCAAGCAATCTGCCTGCCTTAGCCTCTGAGCTACTAGGACTACAGGTGCCTGCCACAATGGCTGGCCAATTTTTCTACTTTTAGTAGAGATGGGGTCTTACTCTTGCTCAGGCTGGTCTCAAACTCCTAAACTCGAGCAATCCACCCGCTTGGGCTCCCAGAGTGCTAGGATTACAGAAGCCAGCACTCCCAGCCCACATTATGGTTTATGCCAAACCTGAGCAATAGAGCTTAGATTTTGTTATTCCTATGGAATTTAGGGTACAATGATCAAGCCTCAGTGCAATAAGTTTGATTCTCCAAAGGGAAATTTACTCAGGTAAAAGTCAACTGGAATAATCCCTGATAAGCCCACCCAGCTGACTGCAAGGAAATTTTCTATTACCCAGGTTATAAGAAAAGAGGTATTATGTAGGAACCATTCTCAAAGAAATTCAAGGCTGTAAATAGGCAACAATTTATAACATTTTTGTAGTCCTTCAAATTTCATTAGAGTCTAGATAAAAGTAGTCCTTGACAATAAGTGCCCATTGGTGCCTGTCAGCAGCAGACACAGAGGCTTTATAGATGAAAACACTTTAACCAAGGCCATGCCACTGGACAGGGGACCCCAGTTTTCCTAGGCTTGGGCAAGCTCATGAAGGGAATACCTTAGCCTTTTGCCCTGAGCTGGAGGGACTGCATTCATTCCTTTGTCAGTAACACTCATTAACATTGAATACCTGTTTCTATTTGCCAAGTCTTGGCCAAATGTAATTCTCAAGACCTAATACCCCTAGATAAAGAGCTCACATAGACTCCCTAGTTAGTTAGTTCTTTCCCCCTTCCAGAAGCTCTGGTACTTCTTACTTCTTCTGTATTCCTTTCTAACTTCTAATAAAAATCCTATCTTACCACTGGAAAAAAAAAAAAAAAGAAAGAATGCCCAGAAATAATTTTCTATGAACAATGAGTCCAGATAAGTACACAAGGAGCCAAGGCCTTCTTATGAGGAAGAATTAAAAAAAAAAATACACCAACAAACCACCAGAAACAAACACTAAACTCAGAAATGTTTACAAGTTATTCCTTTGAAATACTAGATTAGTAAATATTTGAAATATTAATAAATTTCAGAGGGGATGAAACTGAGGTGAAGTAGGCATTTGCAGACAGTATAAATTGGTGACACTTTTCTAGAAAACTTAACAATTGTCTGGGCAATTTTTTCTGGGTACTTTTAACAATATCTAATACAACTTCAAATTTACATTCTTTTGACTCTAAGACTATACTTTCAGGGACCATTTCTATAGTTCGTTACATTCTTTTGACTCAAAAAGTTCTGTGCTAAAAATTTATCTTTATATAAACAAGTATAAAGATGCAAAGATATGTTGTACTACGCTGTTTCCATTTTCTGTTGAGAAAACTAATGAAGCAGAAGTATTTATTTATTTATTTATTTATTTATTAAATCATAGCTGTGTATATTAACGCAATCATGGGGTACAATGTGCTGGTTTCATAAACAATCTGAAACATTTTCATCAAACTGTTTAACATAGCCTTCATGGCATTTTCTTAGTTATTGTATGAAGACATTTGTATTCTGCATTTGGTAAGTTTCACCTGTACCCTTCTAAGATGCACCATAGGTGTGATCCCACCAATCTCCCGCCCTCCCCCCATCCTCCCCCTGCCCTTGCCCCTTGCCCCATATTCTTGTACTATAATTGAATTATAACCTTCATATGAAAATTATAAATTAGTTTCATAGTAGGGCTGAGTACATTGGATACTTTTTCTTCCATTCTTGAGACACATTACTAAGAAGAATATGTTCCAGCTCCATCCATGTAAACATGAAAGACGTAAAGTCTCCATCTTTCTTTAAGGCTGCATAATATTCCACGGTATACATGTACCACAATTTATTAATCCATTCGTGGGTCAATGGGCACTTGGGCTTCTTCCATGACTTAGCAATTATGAATTGGGCTGCAATAAACATCCTGGTACAGGTGTCTTTGTTATAATATGATTTTTGGTCTTCTGGGTATATACCTAGTAAAGGAGTTATAGGATCAAATGGCAGGTCTATTTTTAGATCTCTAAATATTCTTCAAACATCATTCCAAAAGGAACGTATTAGTTTGCATTCCCACCAGCAGTATAGAAGTGTTCCCTTTTCTCCACATCCATGCCAGCATCTCTGGTATTGGGATTTTGTGATGTGGGCTAATCTTAATAGAGTTAGATAATATCTCAAAGTGCTTTTGATTTGCATTTCTCTGATGATTAAGGATGGTGACCATTTTTCATGTGTTTGTAGGCCATGTGCCTGTCTTCTTTAGAGAAGTTTATCTTCAAGTCCTTTGGAAGCAGAAGTATTTAAATTCCATCTAGTACTGTATACTCATGAAAGGACATCCTCTGTAGCATCACAAAACACAGGGTAGATCTACATATGTTCTTTTTTTTTATTCAATCATAGCTGTGTACATTAGTGCAATCGTGGGGTACAATGTGCTGGCTTCATATACAATCTGAGATCTACATATATTCTTAAAGAAAGTACTCTAAGACATAAAAGCAAAGGGCATGTAGATTAAGGACACTTTTGTAAAGAATAAACACAGATGTATATCTGTATCTATATATAGAAACATACAAATACACCTATATGTAGTCTGTGTATGTACATATGCTGATTTTGACACAATTTTTTATAGAAGGATACACAAAAGTGCTAATGATCCTATTTCTTATGAAACACAGATCAAAATATAGAGAATATAATTTTCGTTTTTTAATTTTTATGCTTACATCCAGCTCTAATTTTTACTGCATTTAGTAGTATTTAAACAAATTTAAACAACTGTAATGTTAAAGAAGATGTGCATAATTAATCCTTCTAAAACTAATCATATATTTATTCATGTCAAGCAATTTTCTAGGTGCTGAGTATACACCAATGAGCAAAATGATCATGGTACCTGTCACAATAGAATTTCCATTTTATTTGAATAAATTAAATAAAAATATGGCTAAATGTGATTTGTCAGTGTAGCTAAGCAAATAGATAGCCTTAAAGTACATAATAAGTGTGTTTCCTTGTTGTAAATATTCCATTTTATAAGTGCATTTTCTTACTCTGATGATTCTTATAATAGGATTATAGTCATTAGAAATATGAATACTATTCTACATATCTATTTTGTAAAGTCCTAAATTTGAAAAAACATAAATATGTATAGGTTTATTATATAGATAGACTAAATGGATAATTATATTAGCCTTTACAACAACCTGCTTGCCATGTTCCTATCTTTTTTCTTTTTAGTTGACACAAAATAATTTTACATACTTATATCCAGAATATTGTCATATATATATACATACATATGTCTATATATGTGCAATGTGTAATTCTCAAGTCAGAGTAATTAGCCTCTTTACCATTTCAAACATTTATTATTTCTTATGTTGCAAACATTCAGAAATTCTCTTCTAGCTCTTTGAAAATATGCAATGAATCATGGTTAACCATATTCACTCTAACGTACTGTAGAGCACCAGAACTCATTTCTAATATCTAGCTATAATTTTATTAATCAATCTCTCCCCATCCTCCCTTCTAACACAGTTCTACTCTCTGATTCCAAAAGAAACAATCAAACAGTGAAGAGACAACCTGTAGAATGATATAAAAACTTTTCAAACTATTCATCCAGCAAGGAACTCAAACAACTCAACAGTTAAAAATACAAGGAATCCAATTTATAGGGTGGAAAATGAACTGAAGAGACACTTTTCAAAAGAGGACACTGTACATATATGAAAAATGCTCAACATCACTAATCATCAGGGAAATGCAATCAAAACCACAATGAGATATCGTCTCACCCAAACTAGAATGACTATCATCAAAAAGACAAAAAATAAAAAATACTGGTGAGAATGTGGATAAAAGGGAACTCTTATCCACTGTTAGTGAGAATGGAAATGAGCACAGCCATTATGAAAAACAGTATTTAAGTTGCTCCAAAAAAACTAAAAATAGAACCACCATACAATCCAGCAATCCCACTACTGGGTATTTATCCAAACAAAAGAAAATCAGAATGATAAGAAATATCTGCACCCCCATATTCACTGCAGAATTATTCACTATAACTAAGACATGGAATCAACCTCAGACAAATGGATAAACAAAATATTGTACATATACACAATGGAATATTATTCTGCCATAAGAATGACACTGTGTCCCTGTGTTAGTTATGGCAACGAGCTTGATATTTATATCCATCCAAGGCTAACTAAGACATGAATAGAAAATGATTGTCCATTACAATTCAGTGTCTAGTCACATCACTAGGGTCTCATTGTCAGCTGGCCTCTGTCTGGATATTCAAGTTGGACTGGTTACTTTACTACTTTTAAGTATTTACAAAATGAAATAATTATATAGTTAAACTTTCATTTCTTAAGATCAATATTACAAGACTCCATCAAAGAGATAATGTTCAAATTGATAGTTTTATAATAAATATTCTAACGTTCAGGGAGTCAAAGTGCTTTGTCCAAGGTTACTCAATTAGACCTACACAGAGGTAGGTATCTTCACCCCCCCATCCAGTGTTCTTTTTCCTACAATATGTTACTGTGTATCACATACCATTGATCTAGACATGGCACACGTATACAGTAACACACTAGTAGTGTTACTATATGTCACTGATCTAATTTCCTTCTCTTTATAATCCTCTTATGAGCCTTTCTCACATTTTATATATACCCGTTCTGTGGATATGGAATTCTCTTCTAATATTTTGATTAGTCTATGCAAGCCACAATTACTCTCTCATTTTCTCTTTCTATTTCTATGCAAAATCCAAAAAGATATTCACAGGTGCAGACCAAAAGTCTCAGTTGGAAAGAAGAGCAAATAATTTTTTTTCTAAATACCTTCCCACAGACAGGCATATTTTTTGATGTTGTTAGGAGTCCACTAAGTTAACTAAGTAGCTCTATGGTCTGCAAAATCTAGCATAAATATCTATCTTAATAAGAAAATGACAAGGTATGGAAAGGAAAAAAAATTCCCCAATGCTGCAATGTTCCTCTTCTGATGTTAAATAGCTAATTAGCAAAGCCATCTATCTCTTGACTTCATGTTTTAACTATTAATAATAGTTAACTATTAATAATCATTAATAATGATTAAAATTAAGACATTTTAAAAGAAATGTTCTAATTAGCATTATAACCCTACCTCTGTTTCTGATTTATGTTACTGTTTTGAATGTAAGCATAGAAGAGCAGTTTTTAAAAATCTACTTTACTTATGGAGCATATTTCAAGTACAAGTTGGATCTATATGTGGAACACAAATATCTTAATGCTATAACTGGGTAAATGAGGTGAAAGCTATGTTGATTAGTAGCATGTAAGCACTCCAATTTGTATAAATAATCAACACCTCGAATCCCATAATGGCATAAATGTATGTATGATTTATGTACAAATGACTTAATAAAAAATAATTTAAAAATATACTTTACTTATAAAATGATGTTTAATTGTTTTCTGGGTCAATAAAGTAAGCAGTGAAGTGCTGTTTCTAAAAATGTGACTAATTAAAAATTTTTTTTGTTCCATCAATGCATACTTTCATTTTTTGTGTCTAAATCTATGCCATATCTGTATGATTATGACAGCCTTAGATATCCTGGGAGGAAAAAAAAAAGAGAAAAAAAAGAAAACAAATGTACCCAAGTCTGTGTTGTTTAACTAAATTAAAAAAACCTAAGTTATTTGCTGAGGACTTAAGTAACTTGGTATATATACTCAAGTCTATAGAGAAGGAAAGTTAAATATAGCAAATTACTCACCATAAGTATATCACCCTGGAGACAGTAGACATTGTTAGTATACACACTTTCCCATCTTGTTTTCTCTCCTGTCATTCAGGAAAATCTGCACTAGATCAGAGAATTAGTTTTAGAAAAGCGTTACCTTTAAAACTTAACATCTTTTTTCCCCTTCAAATGCAAAGGGAAGGAGATGAATGAGCCCAGGTGTACAACTCAAATCTAATCACCACCTGCATTTGGTCTCTCCCTATCTCACAAACACACTCTCTTTCTTGTGTATATCACTATCATCTCTAATCACTTGCAGACAGCAAATCAAAGCAATGAGGATTGGGGCTGAAAGTTACCAGGTGTGCAGGTTCATTAAAAAGAAGTAATGAATGATTGTAACACAATCTGAATGATTGCAAATAACCAACATATGATTATAAAGCATTAGAAAAATATTGAGCTTTCTGCAAGCAAATACTAATAGAATTCAACTCCTCATTTATCTGGGAGACCATTTTAGTGCTAACCCCCTTTCAGGAATGCCTTGTCCTCAGAGACAGGCACAGCAGTGCTTTTGGATAATGACTGATTCAAACTCTGCTTTCTGCCCCCTCATTGGCCCAAGTAAGCAGCGGGAGTGAAAATAGAATCAAGCAAAATTTTTTATGCTCTAGATATTTTGAGCAGGCAGCATGGGGCCCAGCCTGGGAAAGAAAACCATCTCTTCCCAGAACATTAAATCAAAGAACGGAGGTGAGTCTGCAGTTGCCTTCCTCATTAGTCACAAGATTACTCCTTATCCAGATGTTGAATTGTTTGTGTTTCACCTCCAGAGACAGAGGTTGGTGTGATTTCTTATCTATACCACCTATACTACCGTGGTAAGGAGGAATGGAAAGAACTATGTGAATGTACATGACACCCCGTGGCAAAATGTTAGATTTCTTTGTGTATAAATATGACTTAGCTAGCTATTTTTGTTAAAATGTAGATTCCTAGGCCCTACACCTATAGTAATTAATACATAGTGATTGCGGCTGTGACTGCACAAGAAATATCTCAAAACTTAGTGATTTAAAACATCCATTTTTTATTTTGCTTACTGTTTTCTGGGTTAGGAACTCATGCAAGGCTCAGATGGGACACTCCAAATTAGTTTCTTACCTGGGTGGGATCAGGTATTGGCCGAGACTATACTCATTTGAAGGAACGTCTTGGCTGGACATCCAAGATGGTGCATTCACACAGCCAGCACTTGATGCTGACTGCTGCCTAAGAGCTGGCTGGGGCTGTTGTCCAGAGCACATCTCCGTGCCTCTAGAATAGTGGTGCTAGAGTAGTTAGACATCTTAGATGGCAGCTGTCTTCTCCCAGACCGAGTGTTCCAACTGAACATAGTGGTGGGGCACCTAGTTTTCTCACCATATCCACAGAAAGCCCATAGCATCACGTCTGCTGTATCTGCTGGCTGAAGTAGTCAAAGGTGTACTCAAAGCCCTTCCCAAGGAGGGGATTCTGATTCTATCATTCAATGAGAGAATTATTAAAGAATTTGTGATTTCTTTCTTTTTCTTTTTTTTTCAAGTTAGGCCAGGGCCGGCTTTGAACCCACCACCTCCAATATATGGGGCCGGCACCCTACTCCTTTGAGCCACAGGCACCGCCCAAGAATTTATAGTTTCTTCTCATAACACCAGTCTTCCTCCTGGATGCAAATTATGTATATTCCTCCAACTTGCAAAGTACACTCATTTCTCCCCCCTAAATCTCCAAAGGCTCCTCTTACTGTGATATTGACTTGCAGTCCAGAGCCTTGTCATCTAATTTAGGTCTAATGTGGATGACAAACCGGTTTGATTCCTTGAGTAGGATCCTCTGGATCCGGACATCTGTGAACTAAAGCAACAAGTTATCTGCCCCTGCCACATATTACAGTTGCTGACAGGTGTAGGATATGCACAGCAGGTACTCCTGTTTACAAAGGGATGGATGGGAGGGAGAAACAGTGCCTGGCCTGCAGGTAGTTTAGGATCCTATCAGATATGTTTCCATTTCCTTGAATAATGCTCAGTTATTTTCCAAGGATCTTCACTTTCCTTCTGGATTCTTGGTTTACCTTCTCAGTCATCCTTCTGTTTCCATAAGAAATGGCCCATGTTTGCAACTGAGTGTCATTCTCACTCTACTTACTGCCTCTATTCATTTTGTATTATCTTTGTCCTTTTCAAAGCAAGCTAATACAATTTTTTTTTTTTTTTGAGACAGAGTCTCACTCTATCATCCTAGGTCTAGTACCATGGTGTCATAACTCACAGCAACCTCAAACTCTTGGTCTTGAGCAATCTTTTTGCCCCAGCCTCCTGAGTAGCTGAGACTACAGGCCCCCACCAAAATGCCCAGCTAGTTTTGGGGGTCTCATTTTTGCTCAGGCTGGTCTTGAACTCCTGAGCTCAAGAAATCCACCCACACAGGCCTCTCAGAGTGCTAGGATTATAGACGTGAGCCACCAAGTCCAGCCTTCTGATACAATTTCTTTAAAAGCATGGAGACTTCCCTATGTATAAATTTATAAACTCTTCTACTAAACAAAAACCACACTCACAAATATCTTTGACATGTGTATCTCTCTCTATCCCTACTCCCTGCAGAACTACTCAGACTTTAGTATGATTTTACAGAGATTGGAGACATGAGAATAGGGCTGGTGAACTAGCAGAAAAAAAGAACATGAAGCACAAAGAGAATAAAAGAAGATACCTGCCATTCGATCCTACAATTCCTCTACTACGTATATATCCAGAAGACCAAACATCACATTATAACAAAGATATCTGTACCAGAATGTTTATTGCACCCCAATTCATAATTGCTAAGTCATGGAAGAAGCCCAAGTGCCCATCAACCCACAAATGGATTAATAAATTGTGGTATATGTACACCATGGAATATTATGCAGCCTTAAAAAAGATGGAAACTTTACTTCTTTCATGTATACATGGATGGAGCTAGAACATATTCTTCTTAGCAAAGTATCTCAAGAATGGAAGAAAAAGTATCCAATGTACTCAGCTCTACTGTGAAACCAATTTGTAGCTTTCATATGAAAGCTATAACCCAATTATAGCACAAGAATATGGGGAAAGGGGAGAGGGAGGAGAAGGGAGGGGGAGGATCAGTGGAGGGAGGGTAATTACTGGGACCACACCTATGGTGCATCTTACAAGGGTACCTGTGAACTTTACTAAATGTAGAATATAAATGTCTTAACACAATAAGAAAATGCCGTGAAGGCTACATTAACCAATTAGATGAAAATATTTCAAATTGTATATAAAACCAGCACATTGTACGATATGGTTGCATTAATGTACACAGCTATGATTTAATAATAATAAAAAAAGAGGATATAGAAAAGTTTGTAAGAGACGCATGGAATTCAATGAAAAGATCTACCTGTGTTTTTAGGATTCTAGTAGGAATGAGGAGAGAATGATATAAAAACAATTAATATTTACAGGAGCCCAATTATTTAATACAAAGGATCTTTGAGATTGTTTTCTTAAGATCCTTAGGAGGCTTTGTTTAGAAGAGTGTATGAACTACCACCTTAAATCTGTCTTCTTGAAAACTCAGTTTGTAATTATATTCTTATCCTCATTTTTGCTGAAATGTTTCCCTGAAAGTTCTTTGGCTTTGATATTTGCTCTGTGGCCCTTTCTCACTTTAATTCTAGAAAAAAAAAGAACATCTTGCGAAGCCTCAAATTACCCTGATCATTTTTCATATGCAATATTCAGCATTTATTCAAAATAACGAGGCATACCAAGGGAATAGATCTGTTTATGAAGATGAAGAACAAAGTAGAAAATTTCTGTCGAGAACTAAAAACCATGAAAAGGAATCAAATAAAAATTATACAGCTAAAAATATAGAAGTTAAGAACTTCAAGAATGAGTTTAACAGAGATTGGAGACACGAGAATAGGGCTGGTGAACTAGTAGATAAAATGAACTGATGCACAAAGAGAGCAAACGAGGAAATAGAAAAGTACATGAGAGACACATGAATTCAATGAGAAGATCTGTGTGTGTTTTTAGGATTCTAGTAGGAAAGGAGAGCGAATGATAGAAAAACAATATTTGAAAAGATGATGACTGAGAATTTCCCCAAAAGGGCAAAATACTGTAAGAAATACCAGGAACCCAATAGATTATGCAGCTTTAAAGAAAGATGAAGACTTTACCTCTTTCATATTTACATGGATGGAGCTGGAACATATTTTTCTTAGCAAAGTATCTCAAGAATGGAAGAAAAAGTATCCAATGTACTCAGCCCTACTATGAAACTAATTTATAGCTTTCACATGAAAGCTATGACCCGATTAGAGCACAAGAATATGGGGAAAGGGGCAAGGAGGGGAGTGGAGAGGGGAGGATGGGAGGAGGGAGAGTAATTGGTGGGGCCACACTTAACGGTGCATCTTAGAAGGGTACAGGTGAAACTTACTAAATGTAGAATATAAATGTCTGAACACAACAACTAAGAAAATGCCATGAAAGCTATGTTAACCAGTTCGATGAAAATATTTCAATTTGTATATAAAATCAGCACATTGTACCCCATGATTGCATTTATGTACACAACTATGATTTAATAAAAAAAAAATACAAAGAAAAAAAAAAGAAGAAGTGCTAGAAACCCAGTGAAAATGAGCACCCAGCACAGGAGAATAAAACTGCTAAAACCCAAACAGAAGGAAAAATCTTAAAGGCAGCCAAGAATAAAGCAAAGCTTTTCCCTCAAGTAAGAAGCAGTAAGATTGGGAGTTGACTTCTCAACAGAAAGGATGGAAGACAGTGGAATGACATCTTCTAAATGCTGAAAGAAAAGTACTGTCAACATGGAAAGTTATACTCACAGAAGGAATGTGAAAAAAAGGCATTTGCAGCAACTTGTCATTACCAGGGCACACTAAAGGAAATGCTAAAGGGAATTCTTGCAGGAGAAAGAAAATATTAAAGATGGAAGCTCAAAGATACAGGAAGACTGCAGAGCAACAGAATAGACAAAATATGAGTAGGTCAAAGGAGTGTGGCCTGTGTGGGAATGTGCACTAAATGCAATGTCTCATGAGGGTTAGAATACATGTAGAATTAAATATGTAGATATAATAGTACAAAAAGTTGGGAGGAGGGGTATTTTGCCACAGTTAAGAAGGTTGGGAGCAGCTAAAACACCTTTGCATTCCCAGATAAATGGTGAACTTTCTAATTTATATTAGACTTTAATAAGTCAATGTGAGTGTTGTAATAGGGTCACCATAAAAAAGGAAATGAAATAATGTATGACTAAAAAGCCCCAGGAGGAAATGAATAATTAATTAGCATAAAAGGAATAATATAAAAGGCCAGAAAGGAGAGAAAACATAGCACCACTAGCATTTCAAATAGGAAACAAATAGCCAGATAGAACACTTAAGTATTTCAGTAGTTATATGAAATGTAAATAGAATAAATGCTTCAATTCAAGATAAGATTATCTGATTGTATTTTTAAAAACTCAGTTCTGTGGTGCTTACAAAAGCATACCTTAAATATAAAGACATAAAACCATTATTAAATTAAAAGATAGCAGGCTTGACATACAATCGGAGATATTTTCATCCACCTGATTGACATACCATTCATGAGATTTTCTCATTTACTATGTGAAAATATTTTTGATCCATGTTTAGAATTTTTCTCCTGACCCTTCAAATATGCACCACAAGTGTGATCTCGCCCTTTATCCTCTCTCCCCTCACCCTCTCCCTCCCCTTCCCTCCCTCTCCCCTTTCCCCATCTTCTTGTGCAATAATTGGGTTGTAGCCTTCACTTGAAGATATAAATTTGCTTCAAATTAGGGATGTATACATTGGATACTTTTTCTTCCATTCTAGAGATACTTTGCTAAGGAGAACATGTTCCAGCTCCATCCATGTAAATATGAAAGAGGAAAAGAATAGTCAAAGATTCCATTCCTTTTACAGTAGCGCCAAAGAAGATGAAATATTTGGGAGTCTACCTAACCAAGAAAGTGAAAGATCTCTATAAAGAGAACGATGAATCTCTAAGAAAAGAAATCGCCGAACATGTCAACAAATGGAAAAACATACCATGTTTATGGTTGGGAAGAATCAATATTGTCAAAATGTCCATACTTCCCAAAGCAATATGCAATTTTAATGCAATGCCTATTAAAGCTCCATTGTCATATTTTAAAGACCTTGAAAGAATACTGCTTCGTTTTATATTGAATCAGAAAAAACCTCGAATAGCTAAGACATTACTTACAAATAAAAACAAAGCAGGAGGGATCACGCTACCAGACCTGAGACTGTACTATATATCAATAGTGATCAAAACAGCATGGTACTGGCACAAAAACAGAGAGGTAGATATTTGGAACTTCCAAATTTTATGGAACACTTCCTTTTCATTCTAGAAGAACCAGACCTGCACATTGAAGGAAATAGTGTGGCATCTTTTTGCTTTAATCAGATGTGGGCAATTCTTGCAGAAATAGATCATGAGGATTGTGATCTTGTTTTTTTTTTTTTTTTTTTTAAACCTGTGGGAATCATTTTGAATAGTTTTTCTTATGTGAAGTGGAATGGAGACTGAACAGGAAAATTTCTAATGAGTTTTTCTAGCTCTTCTTCAACTGTGGTTTTTAGGATTCCTTGTGTAACTCTGACTCCATCTCTATCCATTCATAGAACAGGTACTCACCTTTCCTCTTTTGTGTTCATAATGGATCTCAGACTATGATTTACTATTTTAGGGCATGATGCTAATGTATCCTGCTATTGTCAATACTCTTTTTCATACTACACCATTGGATTCTTTCTGGACATTCTTCTCTATATTTATTATGTGTTATACACAATTATTTATTACATACAGTAATACAATTATTACATACACTCACTATTGAGAATTTACTTCCTTTCCTATGCATTCCCTTAGTTAATCAGCTTGCACTCAAGGCACAAAAAAAGCAGATGCTTTGAGAGGAGATAGGAGCAATGGTTACATCTCCAGTGCCTGGAAGACAATCAGTAAATGTTTACTGAGGCAATGAATGGATGAATGATAGTTCACACCCGCTCTATGTTTTTCACTATGTGTTCACTCAGTCACAGCACTTTAAACAGTGTTTGACACTTGCTTCCCCCACTCCTTTGAAATTCTCCTTCCTATGGATATATTTCTTCTCCTATTTAGATGATTTGGTTGGTCTGTCCTTCTCTTACCCTTACACATTAAAATAACTATCATGTAAAAATTCTAAAGGAGAGCATGGGAAATCTTCTAGATGATGTCAGCCTGGGGAAAGATTTTATGAAGAAGATGACATTAAGAATGGCAACTTCAACAAAAATAAACAGATGGGACCTGATTAAGCTGCAAAGATTCTGCACAGCGAAGGGCACAATAATCAAAGCAAGCAGACAACTTTCAGAATAGGAAAAGATGTTTGCACGTTATGAATTTGACAAAGGATTGATAACTAGAATCTACAGAGAACTCAAATTAATCGACAACAACAACAAAAACGAGCAAACAATATCATCTATCATTGGGCAAGAGACATGAACAGAACCTTCTCTGAAGAAGACAGCAAAATGATCAACAACCACATGGAAAATTGGTCATCATCCCTAATCATCAGAGAAATACAAATTGAAACCACCCTGAGATATCACTTAATCCCAGTGAGAATAGCTCACATCACAAAATCTCAATGCTGCAAATGGTGTGGGTGTGGAGGGAAGGGAACACTTTTACACTGCTGGTGGGACTTCAAACTGATACACCTCTTTGGAAAGAAGTATGGAGAATCCTCTAAGAACTCAAAATAGACCTTCCATTTGATCCTGCAATCCCATTACTAGGTATCTATCCAAAAGAAAAAAAACATTATTTTATCATGAGGACATTTGCACTAGATTGTTTGTTGCAGCTCAATTCACAATTGCCAAGATGGGAAACAACCTAAATTCCCATTGGCATAGGAATGGATTAATAAGCTGTGGTATATGTATACCATGGAATACTATTCAGCTATGAAAAAGATGTGGACTAAGAAGAATGGTACTGAAACATATTCTTCTTAGTAAAATATCACAAGAATGGAAATGCAGGTATCCAATGTACTCAATACTAATATGAATATAATAAAAAAACAACTGGATGCCCATATGAGAGAATAACACAAGCATATTCAGATGGGGGGAGGGGACACGAGGGAAAGGGGAAAGGAGAGGAGGGAGGGGGATTGGCGAGCTCTCACCTGATGGACACACTGTGAGGGTATACAGCACACCCCCATGATGAAGGGCTCAACTGCCTCAACTACAACTTGAACTTTACCTTAGAAACACAAACAATGTAACCTAATCATTTGTACCCTCATATTAATCTGAATTAAAAAAACAACTATCATGGTTATGAAGTGATAATTGCTGTTTTTAGTTATTCTCAAATCTCCAAATAGTTCAGTAGCATGAAATACAGAAAAGGGACTAGGTCGAAAATACTTGGGAGGTAATAAAGATAAATGGACTGATTTTGCACATCACGTCAAAGGAGGATCTCTAGTGTTTAAGGACATGAACACAGGACATAGAAGATCCAATAAATGTTTGTTAAAGAAGTTGATGTCTGAATAAAGAAGTGGAAAGACTGGTAGGAAACAGGGAAGGAAGGAAAATCTCAGAACTTATCAGAAATGTTTTTAATGAGAAACTGCTAAATTGTAGGATCTAAATAACTTTAGTGTTTGAATGGAGTATAAATACTGCCCTGTACAATGGCTTTGAAACTATATTCTGTAGAACTTTAAGGTTCTAGGGATGTGTCTCAGGGGCAGCTGCAGAACATGGGGAGGGGCCTCCCTCATTTGTGAAGAGGAGCAGGTGCACTGAACACAGCTCTGAGGAGGCAGGAGGGGGAGAGCCAGGCTGCTTTATGAACTTCAGCGAGACAAATGCCCTTACTGTGGGCAGTGGGCGGGGCAGCAACTACAGAAACCAACATGTTCCAGTTCTAGTGAAAAGCCTGGAAATCCACAAACATCAGAGAGGTCCAACTTGTTGGACCATTGTCAAAAGCAAACCATTGTCACAAGCAAATGTTTTGTGATCACAGCCAACAATTTTCTTTTTTTAAAATGAAGCAAGAGACTTTATTTCCTATTTTGTCTGGAAAAGAGGGTGAATCTCCCAGATTGGGAAAACCTATTTTGAAAAATGTGTAGGATTTTCTATTTATGTACTAGATGGGTCCACTCAACAAATGACAAAGCTACATGCCTCTATTTTGTAAATCTCCTATGTTTTCCAGGACAGATAGAAATCTCTTTCTAAGTACCTGATTTCAGGAGCCAGCATTTCCTTCCACAGAGAGGTACATTGCTTTGTTTATCCTTATACTTACTTTTTTAGAAGAAAAGCTCCCTCCTAAAATACTTGGTAATTTAAATATTCCTTTGCGTGATGGTTTTAAGTGGATATTAAAAAATCAATAACTGAAAAATTCTGAAGATGACTTTCCCCCTCCATTTTCTGTTATTTACTAAGTTCAAATTAGAGCTGGTGTTTCTAATTCTGTTACAAGAGATTTACGATGTGGTTCATGTACAAACACACTAAAATGAACTTGTACTAAATATAACTGGGCTAGAATTAGTTGAGATAACTTGATATTTAGTTATTGGTGATCTAGCACTTAGCAAATGTACAGATCTGCCTTCTCTTGGTGAGCATTTCTCTATATTCTTGTTAAACTTTGGAGAATTCCTGCCAAACTCAGTTCCACTATGTAACCCTGGTTTGCATCACCTTAGCAGCAACGACAGGCACTGAACGGGGGAGTGTCCATCACTGGCATGGCTCAGAGTGATGTGGGTTCTTATACTTCCCAGTGCAGGAGGGGCCTGGATGACCATCAAAGCCATAGGTCATGATTCCAAATCTCCAACCCCAGGTTCAGTGATTTCAGGTCTGTATTTAGGACCTAAAAGAAGTAAAGATGCTCCAAGATCATGTGTGGAGCCAGAACTTCCAGCTTGATCTTTCTAAGTCAAAGCCAAAGGTCAGCCTTTCCAGGAGCCTTGTCTGATGCCCAGGATGTCTAAGTGTACCTTGATAGGTTGTGAATCTCCGAGCAGAAAAAGTGGGCCCATGTCGATATCCGGGTCTTTGGGGTAGATGTTTGTTTTTACGTGATGTTGAGAGTGCCGGTTATTCCACCAGTTTCGTGACAGGCCCTGAGGAGAAGAGAGGGCTTTTTAGCTGGAAGAAAGCTCTCCTGAAATACCCTTCACTGTCAGAGTTCTCTGCATTCATCCCCCAAGTCCAAATACAATATTTGAGTTTCTTGAGCTTGTCCCCACTGCTGGGAGAAGGAATAACTCGTAGAACAGAGGCTCTCATAGCTTATGAAGAAATAATTCCCTGATCCAGAAACATAACTTCAGACTAAACTCCTGACAATGAAAATCATAAAAGCCTGTTAAAACCAAATGCTTTTCATCCTTCTCTTATTTGATCCTCATTTACAAAAAACAAAAAACAAGAAATAAACAAATAAAAAAAATCCCAACCTCTTCACCCTCTCTCTACCCCCAAAAACCTGAAGGTAGTTGGGCAGAGATTATTATTCCTATTTTACATATAAAGAATCTCTGCTCCAAAACTTTCATTAGTTCTGGAGAAAAAAGTGGCCCCAGTTTCCCACTTCAATGAATATTTCAAAGAATCATGGTTTTGAAGTGATCTCCTTGGGGGGCTGGGCTCAGATCATTACGAGTCCCAGCTTCAATGCCTTCATATGAAAATTAATGAGAATAAAAATATTTCAGCTGATGCCAAGCTTGAATCACCTCTGATTAGCTTGTTTGTAGTTTTCTCTCTCTCAGTAAAAGTCTGAAAGTTTTAATAAAGCAAAGGATGCAGAGGCAAAACAACCTGGTTACGTAAAGTAGGTGAGTAAACACTGCTGTGTGGTTTGGGCAAATCACGCCCCTCTGTGAGGCTCCCTGCCATCTCCAGTAAGCACAGTGAAAGCAGATTTACCTCTGTGGGTTGTCTGGGGAGATACGAGATTCTGTATGTACAGTGTTGGCACATTGAGATACTCGATTTCTCCTCCTTTGTGTTAATCATTTATAAGAGAATAAACAGCATAGTAGTTCTTCATGACATGTTTAACATCTCTTAGTAACTGATCTATATATGTTCTACTCTGTGTTATCTAATTTAAAGTCACACATGGCCATTGAGCACTTGAAATGTGGCCAGTTGAATTAAGGTGGGTTATAAGTATACAATACATACTGAATTTTTGATTCTTAGTATGAAACAAGCAATGTGAAATATCTCAATAATTTTTACATTTATTACATTTTGAAATGATAATGTTTTATCATTTTCAATTAAGTTCATAAGCTCATCTAGAAAAGATGGTACTTATCTCCTTGCTGAATATCACTTCCATCACCTTTGAAGTGCTCCCCCGGGAAGTTATGCATTAACACCAAATGCCTAGTGTCTAGTTCCCCCTTAAAAGCAATTTTGGGACTCTCTTTCTGGAATTGCCTTCAGAGCTGTTGTCATATTACCCTTGATGTCCTGAATTTATCAAAATGTCTTCATTTCAATATTTCTTTTATCTCTGGTTAAAGAAAAAAGAAAGTCACTAGTGGCCAGATTAGGTAAGTAGAGAGGGTGTTCCAAAATAGTTATTTCCTTATTGGCTAAAAACTCCCTCACAGACAGTGCTATATAAGCTGGTGCATTGTCACAATGCAAGAGCCATGAGTTACTGGCCAAGATTTTCAGTTAAATTTTTCCTAACCCTTTCTCCATTGATGTTTACTTGGTCTGCAGAGTTCTTCACAGTCAGCCAATGATTCTGATGCACCATTTGATGAATTTTTGCCATGTTTTAGTCAGTTCTGCTCATTACTGGCTGCCCTGACATCTCTTCATCAGTGACACTTTCTCATCAGAAAAAGATGTTTAATCCATTTGTACAGTACCATTTTCCTCATTGCATTATTCCTATAAACTTGCACGAACACATCCCTGATTTTACTTTGATTCTTATCAAGTATCACAAGAAATTTATAAATGTTTGTTCATTGCTCTAATTCAAACCTTTACATTCCTGCAATAACACAAAATAACAATAATGAATGCTTCTCAGCAAGACACTAGCACCTGTAAACATGAACACTGCTGTGAGAAACTGATATACTAAGGTTATGAAATATTGCCAAATTGTTTGAACAGTGCTGCCAGTGTAAGCACATGGTGGCCAATTCACAAACCTAATTGGCAGACCTCCTATCTGGGGTAAAAAAAATTACCCTTTAAATGTGATTATTAGAAAATTTAAAATGCATATGTCATTTCAATGTGACTTGCTTTGTATTTTGTCTAGACCCTATACATCTATGGTAGTAGTGATGTGTAAGTTTCAAAACCTGTAAACATTAGCATTGCCTTTCCACAGTCTGCTTTGCAGAGTCCTTTCTTGGGAACTCTCTCTCCATTCCACAACCAATAATCTCTTCTCATTTTTCTTCTCTTTCCCTCCAACCCAGATCTCTGTTCTGAGTCTCATGCCTAAATGGGTGCTTTCCAAATACTTTCTTGTGGATGTCTGGTGTATCTCAAACTCAACGTGTCCCAAACTATATTCAACAATTTCTATTTCCCCCTCTGGAGCTTCATCACTGCACTGAATTTTTGCATCAAATTCCATATGATGAATACAAAGTGACAGTTAAATCGGAAGAACAAGTTCAGGTGTTCTACTACACAAGAGGATAATAATAAAATATTGTATGTTTCAAGATACCTAGAAAATAGGTATCTTTGAACATTGCTACAAAGAAATGATAAATGTTTAAAGTTATGGAGATACTGTTTACCATAATTTGGTCATTATGTAATATAATGTATGTATGCATCAAAACATTGTATTATATCCCATATGCACAATTGTCATATATCAATTAAAATAAAATGAAAAAGAAAAGATGCTGAGAAAAAAATTTTTTTTAAGACAGAGTCTCACTCTGTAGCCCTGGGTAGAGTACCGAGGCATCATAACTCACAGCAAGCTCAAACTCCTGGTTTCAAGTGCTCCTCTTGCCTCAGCCTCCTGAGTTGCTGGGATTATAGGTACCAGCATAACATTAAGCTAGTTTTTCTACTTCTAGTAGATACGGGGTCTTGCTCTTGCTCAGGCTGGTCTTGAATTTGTGAGCTCAAGTGATCCACCTGCCTTGGTGTCTCATAGTGCTAGGATTACAGGTATAAGCCACTGTGCTCAGACTGAGAGAAAAATATTTTAAAAATTACACTCTTATAGTTGTGCAGTTTTTCATCCACCCATTATTTACTTTGACGTATGCACCATGTATCAGATAATGAATGAGGAATTTGGAATATAAAGATAAATGTGATAAAATGGGGTTCCCACACTTCTGAAACATACAATTTAATAAGAGAAGTAGACAGCTAAGCTCAACCAGTGTGATGAGGAATTATTCTCTTTCTCAACTAAGTCTTTCAAAAGACATTTTGGCCTTCCATCAGCTGATTATACTCTTCCAGCCAATGACTACGTATGGTAACTGGAAATATGAGAGACAGGTTTTGATTTATGATAGCTTAGGGTAGCAGATCCTAACAGATAATGCTTAGGATGGTAGTAAGTATAATTTATGGGTATGAGCTAAAGTAGTTGCTTCTCCCTGGCCCTTCTTTCTGGAAGCCACTACCAGCAGAAACAAAGGAGAGAATACTTCACGGGCAAGTGAGGATTATAAAGTTGTGCCAAATTGGCTGCCCCTTGTGCTAAGTTCTAAATAGGGCCCATGCTAAGGCGTTGCTCATTTCCCATTAAGTCATTGCTTAGTGCAGTAGAAAGAATCAGGCTTTGGACTAAAACCAACCTGAAGTTAAATCTATGCTTATCCATCTTCTTAAGTGTGTGACCTTGGGCAATTTCCTCATCTCTTAAATAACATGTTTGACACTTTCCCTCCTCCCACCAAAATGAAATGTTTCAGCACGTCGTCATGGAGTCAGTACAGGCCAGTATTTCTAGGAAGATTTTTTTTTTTTTTTTTTTGCAGTTTTTGGCTGGGGCTGAGTTTGAACCCACCACGTCCAGCATATGGGGCTGGCGCCTTACTCCTCTGAGCCACAGGCGCTGCCCTCTAGGAAGATCTTAATTGCAGTATTCTGTCCCATTATTCTTTTTAATTTTTTTTTATTTTTTTTATTTTTTCCATTATTCTTATAATAAGATTTGATTTTTATAGTTTTAAAATGTGCACACCTAGGGTCTTAAAATTATGCTACAGTGAGTTATTTATGCAAAAGTACAAAATGTATACAGATATTTTATACTTTATTTTCAGAAGGGTGTTTTATTGTACAAACACTGAAAAGACCTGAACATAGATATTTTTGTACAACTAGTTGAAAAACCCAAAGAATCTCAATATCTATGCCTTTTACATAAAAGGGGAGAAAGAGGTAATTAATAGGAAGTTAAGTTTTGAAATTTAAAACGGTGATGCATGAACAAGGTGGAGATGTTGCTGTTTATGTTATAATTTCCTTTATCATGTCCTCCCCACAAGTAATTTCCTCTCCTGCCCATCATTGAGACCTATACCAGCAAAAATGCAGAATAAAGTTGATTTGCTTTTAAAAGCCATTTCCTAATTTCTCATTCTGCTCACGAGTCATAGAGGATATATTCATTTTAACTGGTGAAAATTGTTTCTGGGGACAAAATTTATATGTAAAGAGCTGTCTACAAATTTGGGGCAATGGGGTAGCACTGACTTTAAAATGTGCCCCCAAGGCTCCTCTGAAATATTCCACATACTTGCACCAAATCAGCTTCTACTTTCTCCCAGGCATAGGAGTCTCACCTTTCATCTGACTCCTCAGAGCAGGGCATGGAAAATGGGAAGGCTCATTACCTAAAAATGCTCAAGGACATGATAAAAACATCTCTGTCATTTCTGAGTGCATCCGGAAACACTTCTCCTATCTAACACTGGTGGAAAAGGGTCCAACCAGAGTTCGTACAAGAATTTTCTGGTTAAGTGAAACTTGACACATAAAATGACAATTTATTATTTGTTTTAAGCATTTTGAGGGACAGATGTGTCTCTAATATGGATCCAAATCCAAATCTGTGCTACATAATTTACTGAAGCCTCAGTGTGCTCAGGGGCAGAGAGTGTGGGTCAGAATAGGTGCGTCCAAGCACGTTGCTCCTCAGTGATATTGTGACTTGTGGTCTACTTCCCTGTCTCCCTGATACCATGGCCATTAAATATTTGTCTTAATGACTCGGGGCCCTCATTTTGATCATGGAAGACTGTTCCTACTTTTAGTAACAGCTAATCATTATTGGGCATTCCCCATATGCCAGGCACTGTGTTAAGCATGACACGGGATGTTGTATAAAATCCTGACAACACCCCTAAGCAGGTCCCTATTCGCATTTTACAGTTGAAAAAAATGAGGTTCAAAGACATTAAGTAATTTGTCCAATGTGACCCAGCTAATGAATGGCTGAGCTCCCACAGAAGGCAGGTCTGCTGTTAAAGTAACAGTTGTTCATCCTGGCTATAGGTTAGAATCACCTTGGGGGGATTTCCAAATGATGCTGACATCCAGGCCTCACCACAGATGGATTTAATGAATACGTCTAGAGAGGTGCTGAGGCATCAGTTATTTTTTTATTTTTTACGAAGTTCTTCAGTTGACTTTGAATGAAGGCCAGAAATGAGAATTCTTGGGACCACTCTCTTTGATACTATGCTAGGCATTCTTCTACTTGCCAGTACTGCCAGGATCCAGGCTGCCTGGATCCCTGTAGCATCCCAGCAATTAGTGTTCTAATCCCTTCTAAGAATATTCCCATTCACAGTCTTACAGTACACATCTTTATTTTTAAAGGCACAAAATTTCTTCTGCAAAATGATTCCTTAGGGCAATAGACTGCCAGGGTTTGGGCCATATACTCTATCAGAGTAATTAAAAACATATATGAATTTCCTAACTAAAATTAAAATTTTTTCCTCATTAAAAATTTAAAATTCTCCCTTTACCACATATTTTATAACATTGTATATGCTTATTATCTACACTATTAGTACATTTACATTTATTAGTATAGTATATTTACATTTATTAGTACATTCACATTTATTAGGGTATCATAAATAATTCTTACTGATACGAGTGCACAAACAAACGTGGAAACTATTACCTGACTGATTGACATTCAAGAATCCCCATTATACTCTTTGACATTCTGTACCTTGAGATGGCCCATCACAAATTTTTGCAACAGACGGTTCCACTTGGACTTCTTAAATATGGAAAGGTGTCCTAAGTCATGCTGCAAAAATGCACACTGAGCCTAGGAGAAATGAAGTTGTTGTTAGAGACATTGGGAACTCAGGAAGAAATCAATAAATGAACCTGACAGTAGATTTATAAGCCCCTCTGAGAATACCTGGTGATCTGGTCTGAGCTCAGATCAAATTTCTATTACTCACTATGTCCTGTTTTTCTAACCTCCATGCCTTAGCACAGGTGGTTCTCTTAGTCTGGAATACTCTTCTTGCTACTGTCAACATCTTCCAGTATGGAGTGGAAAGAGCGTGGCTATTTTTTTGGAGGTCTCGCTTTTTCTCAGTCTGGTCTCGAATTTTTTTTTTTAAATTGAGACAGAGTCTCACTTTGTTGCCCTCGGTAGAGTGCTGTGGTGTCACAGCTCGCAGCAACCTCCAGCTCTTGGGCTTAAGCAATTCTCTTGCCTTAGCCTCCCAAGCAGCTGGGACTACAGGCACCTGCCACAATGCTCGGCTATTGTTTTGTTTTTAGCAGGCTGGGTCTGGGTTCAAACCCACCAGCCCAGGTGCATGGGGCTGGCACCCTACTCACAGAGCTACGGGTGCTGCCACTTATGAATTTTATGACTCCGGACAAGTTACTTGGTATCTCTGATCTTCAATTCTTCATCTGATAAACAGGGGCACTAAAACTGACTCATGGGCAGTTGTGTAACTCATGTACATGTAAAGTGCCCAGCTTATGCTAAGCACCAAAAAACTGTTGTATTCTTTTTTCTTTCCAAAAGTCACTTTGCAAGAAATAAAGCAAGCTGGCTTTTCAAGAAAATAAATTAAATGTGCCAAATTTTGGAACTTAGAAATGCATTTTCTACAAAACTTTCCACACTTGTTACAATGAATATTACATGCTCCTTCCTACTCCAAGAGCACATGTTTGTTCCTCTCGTTGCCATTAACACCATTCTGTCATGCAGAATGTTTAGCTGTTTGAATGACTATCCCCTCACGAGATGACTCTTCACATGCCAGGAGCATGTGAATTTCCCTCTGTATCCACAACACAGTGTTGTGTTAACAGAAGGCCATGTTTAGAGATTAAAACTTTGTTCCACAAGGATTTATCAAATGCCCTGCTAAGTACCACTTGCTGTTATTTATAGTCTCATAAAATAAGATACAATCTCTGCCCTTGGAAAATTAATGGTCTGTTGCATTGATGAATGTAGGTTGGTTAATGAATGAAAGATAAAGATGAGTGTTACATGGACAATGACAGAATTTTAGTTACTGAAATTGTGAGAATAAAACGAGGCAAACAGTGACAACTGTCATTAATTAAACATTTGCCATAAGTCCGGCCTGTGCTGGGCATTTCACACCTTTGTCTTAGTCCTCCTGAGAGTAATTCCACATTCATTATTATCCTCATTTTGCAGGTGAGAGAACTGGTGTGCACTGAAATTTGCTGACTTGCTGTGAGTGTCTAACATGACAGGGTGAGTGGCTTGTCAAGAAGCAAGAGGGCAGCTGACACCAACCTAAAGAGGGAAGAAAAAACTGAGCCATCCTGTGGGGACACTGCCTGGTCTCAGGATATCCACTTACCTGAGAAATTGTGAGAAGAAAGGAAATGAGTATTGTAACACACCAGCCACTGCCAAACTGATACAGGATTAGCCAAGCCAGGACTTCCAAAGTGAGGATCTGGGCCAAGTGAAGGAAGAAGAACCCCAGGTTGGCATTGAACATGTTCATAGCCTCTAATGTTTTCCGCAATTCTTGGAAATCTTTTACCAACTGGGACTGTGAAATAAGTGTTTGAAGAAAAAAATTAGTTCATTCACGGAAAAGGGCATACATATTAATATCATTATATTTTATTTTATTAATTTAGTGATAAACTTATTTTGGAAATAGAATTTTATTAATATTAACAAATTTCTAGAGTTAGCCACAAATTAATCATCCATTTAATGACAAAATACAATGAACCAGTAAACAAAACCTTTCAATCAAAGTTAATGATAATTTTTCTTTTTTCTGGAAAAGATGTTCAATGACTTGTAAATTGTCCCCACACTACTATGGGATATAGAATTACTTTTTTCTAGAGGAAGAGGAAGAAGAGAATGCCTCAGTTGAGGGCTACATGAGCCTACCAGTTGCGTTTTAAGCCATCAGTATTATTTCAGATGTTGACTAAGCTCTGGTTTTGCTTTGGAGAACTTGGTCTTCTAGATGGGTCTGTGTTACCATAGTTACTGATGTCGTTTACAAAGTGCTTCCAAGCCAGTTGTTTAATGTGTACAAAGGACTCTTTCATAGAAGACAGTGAACATAGAAGAATATAGTCCACTTAGATTAACACAAAGGATGACTTTTCTGAGAGCTTCTCAGTAAATCTCAAGAAACAAGGCAGGGTTTCCAGGGGGGTTAGTGAGTGTCTACTAGTCAGAGTGGTCCTGTACAAGTATGCCGTGTGCATGTGCCTGTGTGTGCCAGTGCAGAGAATTAGCACTGGTCTATAAGCCTGCTGCAGTGCCCTGGGAGTGTGTAAGGTTGGAAAGAAATGCTTCGGCTTATTAACTGTAATGGATTTGAAACCAAGCAGTAGACATAGTGAGCAGAATATGAGAAAGACTGCAGGGCTGTCCAGAAGTAAGAAGGGAGGGAAGTAAGAAATAGGAAGAACTATGAAAATTCTAGAAGTCAACAGTACAATTTTCAAAATTCACTTATGAAACTTTAATTCTATTTTATTTTTAAATACAGGGTCTTGCTCTGTCACCTACAGTGGAGTGCGGTGGCCTGATCCTAGCTCACAGCAGCCTTGGCCTCCTGGGCTCCCGTGATCATCCTGCCTCAGCACTCAAAGTCCTGGGATTACAGGCATGAGCTACCACATCTAGCTAAACACAATTTTTAAAGAACCTACTTGAAAAAAATTTGGATTGATTCATGTCTCAAGCCTTGGAATTCTGGTGACCACAGGTAATTTTAGTAATTTGCTAAAATTAACTGGTCACATCTAGGTTGCCTCTCAGCCTAGTCATCTTTTCCATCCTATTTATTGTAGGGTAGGGGTCACTGAAATCCAGAAGAGTGACTGGGTGACTATACATGGTGACTTGAGTATCCACATAGAGGTATGAAAGAAAATTTATGGTAGTTCTTTGCCCTAGAGACCAATAGTCTTTCATACAGTGATTACCTTACATTTGTTTTTTTACAACTAATCTTTAGAAAAAGTAATAAAGCTTTGTATCATCTTCCTTTTTTAACCTAAGACCACTTGCCCTAAATGAAGGAAGGATATATATCTAGAAGTTTGTAAATTACTAGTACCTCATTGGGTTAATAATAATAATATTTAAAGTTTATCAAACATGTACTATATCCCAGACACTGTTGTAAGCTCTTTAAATGACTCAGTTATCTTCTCAACAATTCTAAGGGGTGAGTGCTACCATGGCTATCTTATAGGGAAAGAAACTGAGTCACACAGAGGTTTGAGCATGCACATGCCTTGATAATGGGAGGGTCAAGGTGTGAGTTCAGGCCGTCCACTCTCAGAATCCACTCTTCCCTACAGGGCTGTGCTGCAGGATGCACATGGGCCTGCAGAACAAACCTGAGCATCAGTCCCAAATTTACACATAACCAGGAGGAGCCTGGTCTTCAGAGGAGCCGTCTCCGTGAGTCTGTTTGTACATTTCTTAGAAAGGGATAAAATCTAAAATCTTTATTCTCTCTGCTACACAGTGATATATGGATCAGTGTTGTGCAAATTATTTCAAAAGAACTGAGAAGCACACAGATTTAAACTGTTCTAAATTACAAAATATGGAATTGCTCCATATTAAGTAAAATTTCTTAAAGCTCTATGTAAAAGCATCCTGATGAACTTTTATTCTTACAGAGAGAGACCATGTACTTGGAAGGACAATATTTCATGGAGTCAAAATACTACAGAATGAACGGCATTCATCCTTGGGGACACCAAAGGGGGTGGTGCTGGAACAAATCAATTGGGAGTCTCAGCCTTTGATATACAAGCTGTGGGGCTTTCTGAAAGTAATTTATTCTCCCCAAAAGATAATTTTCCCAAATGCAAAAAAAGCTTTTATTTAGTAGATATTCATGGGGCTCCTACTACATGTCTGATCCCATGCAGGTGGGTCCTGAGGACACAGCAATAAGAAAGATGGACAGATTCTCTGCTCTCATGGAACTCAGCTGAGCAGGGAACAAAACCATAAAGCATAAATCATGTGTGTAAGTTTCCTGGTAGGATGTAGGTGCTTAGAGAAGTGACATTACTCTTTGATACAAGGCCAACACTGCTGTTCTTTTGTTTCACAGAAGATTTAGGAGTTCTGAGGACAAAAGAGGAAGACACTATTTTGAAATATGTGGAATCCACCCATTTACTGTGTTGGGGCACACCAAGGCACAACAGCTCATTTATCACAGAAAACAGTAAGTTGGCCTCAAAATGATCCTTCCACAGGCCTGGATCCTGGTACCTCACTCACGTTTTTGTTTCTCTCCTGGCTGGGCTCTCCTGCGGCGAGCTCTCCAATGAGCAGTGGTTTAAGGTACAACTGCACAAGGTCAAGGTCGGGGTGCACAGCCCTGAAGGCATCCTGTGAATCAGAGAGACCTGTCAGAGCCTTAGAAGAGATGTGCTTATCTATAGACTGGTCCCCCCTCCTGTCTCATCCTGTGCCCAACCTGGCAATCAGCACAGATTCCATCGCAGAGGATTTGCTGCTAACTCCAGGCTGACGCTTTAAGTTGACTGATCAAAATTACCCTTGGAGCCCCTCTATGGAAGCCTCATGTGAGCTACCACCTACTGTGCACACCGCTTCTCTAGGCACAACTAACACAGCAAGGCTATCCTGGAGCACTGACAAGACCATTGTTGGTTTGCTGAGAACCAGAAGAAATAATTGTTTGACTTTATTGACCCTGATTAGTCTGTAATGTCCAGCATATGTCTGGGTGCAGAAGTTGCTCATGCTATCTCAGGAATGCAGCAATCAAGCTCATTTTCCACTGGAGGGCTCCTCTGAGTTCTTGGCCAGGAGGATGTTATTTCTCTAGTCATTTTTTTTCTCTAGCCATCTCTAGAGAAGGACAAGTTAAAGTTGGTGATGGCTTAAGACAAAGGCATGAGAGGTCATATGACCATAGCTCTTGATCCCTGGGTTGTCTAAAGTAGTACACCCTTGGCTCAATTTTTCTGTTTCATCATCCTCCATTAAAAACTCTGTGGCCATCTGTGCAGGGACTAGGCAATACTCAGAGACAGAATACAGGTGATCAGCTGTAGTTTTTCATCTCAGGTGCCTGTTAACTAGCAATTCCATGGGACTGTACGGAGCAGCAGTGGTTCCTGTGTTTGAAAGTGTTCCTATGTGGCTTATGTTTGAAAAGAAAAGACTTTTTCCTTCCAGGATTTAAATGGTTTTTGAAAGGATGAAAGATTCTTCAAAAGGGAGCTTCTGAACTCCCTGAAATTATGGTTTAAGGATGATTAAAAATTGCTAAAATATAACCAAGGTCGTATATTGAATATGTAGAAACCACACTAATTACTCTGGATGGTGGTGCTGCCTTGTACTGCTTCAGAAATTGGATCCTGGAGCCACCCAGTTGCATTCAAATTCTGTCTCTGCTACTCACTAGCTGTGTAAGTATGCACAAGACTCTTAAGTAATCTATGGTACTTCCAAAATAAATTCTCATCCCTAAGTGGGGGAGATTATAGTAGTCACTCAATGAATAAAGTTATGATGATGATTAAGTAAGTTAATTAGAATGCTGAATGGCATATACTAAGTTTACAATACTCATTAGGTATCTTTCTTACATTTACACCTCTAGTGATAAGAACTCACTACCTACCTTCTCTTTAATAGAACAATTCAGAGATTTTCTTCCTATGCCCCAATGTCTATTGTGGAGTGAGCTCAGAATTATGTTAGTGAATAAAATGAAATCTGCATCTTCAAATCCTGAAGCAAATTTAGATATATCCAAGAACTATAAACATGCCTACTTGTAAGAAGGTCCTTATGTAATGAGTAAAGTTAATGAGAAGGGTGACTATCAATTCCTCAGATTCAGTGTGCTAAGGGCCCCTGAAACAAAGCCATAAAATGGGTTTAAAATTTATCTGCTAGAACCAATGCAGACACTAGTGTCCGTTTGGCTTCTGCACACTTCCTCTGACCCCTTGGGAAATGCTGCACTGCATGATTTAAGTGGTGGTGTTTAATGATCACATTCTGCGATACTAAAGATTAGTTCTTCTAACCAGGAGGAGAGTTGTTCAGTGATTAAGAGGAGGTGATTCAAGTGTCTCGCAATGATCCATATGGAAAAATCCTCTGCTTGTTGTTTCAGAGCAGGTTAGGATGAAAAGCATCCTGATGGATCAAGATCAAGGGGCAGAACAGAATAGTTTAAAAAATCTATTGCAATTTCATCATACCCTCAGCTGCTGTCCAGAGCTCTATAGCACTGTGCTGACAGAAAATGTCTTCTGGGTTTATTTTGTCTTCTGATGACCAGGAAAGTTCCCAGGTGGATACTGTGACAGACACATGGCAGAGCTACAGTTTTCCAGAGTGGGAGGTGTGGGCCTGCCCTGTGGAATTCCTTTGCCTGCATTAATGAGGCAATGCAACAAAGGAGGTTAGCTAGTCTTACAGTATTCTGTTTAAAAGATTTTTCTAATAGAATCTGGATACCAAGTTGTGGCTTTCCTTCCTGAAAGGACTGCAATAACAAGCCTGTTACCAACATTCTTGGGCAAGTATATTCCTGCTGAAGGAAGCAGAGGGGGTAAAATTAAAGGGGAGGGTAAAATTAAAGGGGAGGGACAAGTGCCAGTGTTTATAAAGTGTGTCCTGTGTACAGGTGCTCTGTGGGCCAACTCATAGTCATCGTCTCAGTTCTGTGTGCTTCCATCGCTTCAGTTGTACAAATAAAGTTGTACTTGGCCCCAGAGAGGAGGAAATTTACATCCCAAATTGCTACAGACATTAGCAGAGCCAGGATTTGAACTCAAGGCTATGCAACTTTAAAGCCACAAAGCCTTAAAAGTCCATTCCATCCTCTACATGTATCATAACATCCTCATAAAATCCTCCCCCGAAAGGAGCAATGCCAGCTTGTTCTGCAATGATGCTAAGATTAGTATATACCTACTTGGAAGATGGTAATGGTGTCTCCTCACCTTAGGTTTTTGCAGCACCAAACATATTTGGCACCAGGGACCGGTTTCGTGGAAGACAATTTTTCCATGCATCGGGGGTGGGGAGGATGGTTTCAGGATGACTCAAGCACATTACATGTATCATGCACTTTGTTTCTATTATTATTACGTGGCAATATATAATGAAATAATTATATAACTCGTTATGATGCTGAACCAGTGGGAGCCCTGAGCTTATTTTTCTATAACTAGGACATCCCATCTGGGCGTAATGGGAGATGACAGTGACACCCAAAGTGTGTTGCTTTATGTCCTCAGCTGAACCTCAGATCATCAGTCATTAGATTCTCATAGGGGGTGCACAACCTGGATCCCTTACATGCAGAGTTTATAGCAGGGTTTGTGCTCCTATCAAATCTAATGCCACCACTGATGAGGCAGGAGGTGGAGCTCAGGTGATGATGCACGTGATGGGGAGTGGCTATAAATACAGACAAAGCTCACCACCACTTGCTCACCACCACTCACCTCCCACTGTGGGCCCAGTTCCTAACAAGTCACGGACCAGTACCAGTCTGTGGCCCAGGCACTTTACCTGGCTCCAACGTCCCTTTTCAGACTCACATTATCCATTCTCTTTATGCACCCCCTTCTCTATGTGGGGGCCTCCACATTCCAAGTGCATCCCATACCCTTCGGTGGTTCTGAACTTATACACCTGCTATTCCTTTGCCTTGACTACTTTCTTCCATTTGTTTTTCTCTACAAAACCTCCTCTCTCATTTCAAGACCCATATTACATCTTGTCTTCCCTGAATCACTCAGGAAAAGCAATTGCCCCCAGGCTTACACGACATTTTGTTCCTAGAGTTTTTCAAACTATGTTGTAATGAATTTATGGACTTACCCCTTCTTAAGGGTTGTGTAAATTCTTTGCAGATTAGGTCCAGGTATTATTAATGATCACTGCATGCCTAATGCCTGCCCCTGTGTCTGGGGAACGTGACATGTGATACATAAATGCCTGATTAATAGGGAAGAGGTGAATGTGTAGATGGAGACAGTATTTCTATGATGAGGAGCCAGGACTGTCAAAGTGTGGTGTTCAGAGAATACACCAGCTCTATCCCAGCATCTCTGTTTTCTGAACTTGCTGTTTTAGCATCTCTCACTTCTTCCTTTTCTTTTTTTTTTTTTTTTGTTTTTAGAGACAGAGTCTCACTTTGTCACCCTCGGTAGAGTGCCTTGGCAACACAGCTCACAGCAACCTCCAGCTGTTGGGCTTAGGTGATTCTCTTGCCTCAGCCTCCTGAGTAGCTGGGACTATAGGCGTCCGCCACAATGCCTGGCTATTTTTTTGTTGCAGTTTGGCCAGGGCCGGGTTTGAACCTGCTACCCTCGGTATATGGGGCCAGTGCCCTACTCACTGAGCCACAGGTGCCACCCTGGGCATTTCTCACTTCATGTTAATCTATGGGCTCCATTCTCAGTCATTGTCTTTGCTGTTTAATTTAGTTATACATTTATTCCGTATAGCTCATCTCAACGCTGGTTATTTCCAGAATGGTAACAACATGAGAAAGATATGATTACTACTTTGGTTTTACAATTGCCTGGGAAAATCTGATAATTTTTTTTTTTTTTGCTATTATTTGGTGGGGAATGGAGTGCTGTGCATTAGTTTAAAAGTATAATCCCTCATTCAAGAGAAAAGTACGCAAAGTCTGAAGGCAAATCCTGTTTTTACAACTTAAATGCTGTATACACACTGTGCCCTGCATAAAGGACTCTGTCAAGAGGGCAAGTGTGGCCTGACTTCCAGCAGACACTCTGTTTAATAAATCTTGTGCCTGTGGGGCAACCATCACCCAAATAGTGTGTCTTTTATAATTCACATTAAGGCACAGTATAGGCTGGCAGAGGAGCAGGTTGTTTCAAATGGGGAAATAGCTTAGTTTCTCTAGGCCTTGGTTTTCTTATTAAATGTAGATGATACTGCAGAGCATGCCCCATGGGTTCAGTAATTCCTTCCTTCATTTATTCAGTCATTCTATAACCTATTGAGAACCTAGCCTAGAGGCTAAGAGGTTAGTTTTTGGCATCAGACATCAATAAAGGCCATTGCTTAGTTCATCTGAGGAGGTTTGAAATTTACCAAAAAAGTTAACTAAGAAATACATATAAATTCCAAAAACAGCCATGCAGAATGTGCATATGCAGTCACAAAACAAGGCGAGTGGAATGTAGACCTTGAGTTATGCAGTCCACAAAACCACACAAGACTATTGCCCAGCCAAAGATGAAGACTTTGACTTCAATACCTTTTAGTAGTTCTACCCCTTCCTCCTCAGATTTCATCTGTTCTAAGGCAATCGCTAGCAGAAGGCTACACATATTTCAGAAGGAGGGTGAGTTCTAAATAGGCTGATTTTCAGGGAGAATGCATCTTTGTCCTTGCTCTGGGAGGTAGCTTCTTTGTAGTGGAGAATGATAACGTGAAGTCTCTTCACCCACAGGAATCAACAGAGAATTGTTTCTCCACTTTAGCTCACTCTATTGTTAGAGAATTTTCATTATTTGAAAACTTCCTTACACTGAGAATTCTTCCTACAATACTTTCAGCTAATTTCTAGAACCCCAAATCTCTCTCTCTCTCTTTTTCTCCCCCTTCCAAACCTGTGCATCCTCCTGGATGTCTTATCCTTAGAAGATACCACCACCTAGTTCCCCAAGCCAGATGTTCATAAGTCAGTTTACAATCCTCTATCCTGCTTATTTCTCCAGTCACTAATCAAATATTATAAAGGATGTCACCTAATTATCTCTCCCACTCATTCCCTGTTCTTCATTTCTGTTGGTAACAACACCTTGCTTGAGCCTTCAACATGTACCCTGGACCACACCCTGGTCTTCCTTCATCTTGACCAGCTCCTCTCAGTTTCATTCTTCACTTAACTGACAAGTCAAACTTGTAGAAAGGCAGAGTCTCCCTAGAGTCCCCTTTCTTCTGTTAACACTTGAACTCCCTTCATTCTCCTATCCTCCATCTCTTTCATAACTATAACCATCATTCAGATGAGAATCAGATTACTTATAAAATTTTGACAACCCAGGAGAGATGCCATTATTACTGATTATTACTTTCCTTTCCCCAACAGCTTAGAAATGCTGGTTGGTTTTGTTGTGATGATGAGGGTGGGGGGTGCTTTGCGGGGGAAGTGTTCCCCTGGGTAGAGGAAGGCGTGGCAGTCATGCAGTGGGGGTCAAGTGCAAACTCCTTAGCTCAGCACTCAGGGTCCGTCTCTCCCTCCTTCTTTTTTTTCTCTCCTCCTACCTCTCCTCTCCATTCTCTCTCTGCCTTCTCCTCTTCTAATTGCCAGTGACCTTCTGGTATGATCATCCCTGAAATTAATTACTTCTGGCCAATACTGTGCTAAGTAGAAGTGTCTAGGCTGGGATGCCCACTCCATCTGGATGTTACTCATGGTGCGATCATACCTGTGGTCTACCTCTGCAGACACTCCTGCCCCAGCTCTGCTTCTACTGGGTCTGCTCATCCCAGAAATTGGGATGCTGTCTTGTGGAGCTGCACACAACTCTACCTTGTTCCACACAGAAGTCTTCCAAATAGTTGAAACAAACTCTGCCATATTTTCTCTAAGTTTTTGTCATCCAGTCCCTTTTGTGTTAGGCCTGGACTCTCAAGTGAAAGCTTGATTTTCTCAGTGTCTCCGCTAGAGTGCAATGCTCAGAGATAAGGGATTCTCTGGTCAGCCCACAGGATAATTAACCTAGTTTCTTTGTTCTGAACATGCTGCCTCTGTGAAAACACAACATCATTGCTTTTACTCTTTTTTGTGGAGTTCAGAACATGCTAATGTTTTCTGCAAAACTTGTGTCCAGCTATTATTCATATGGATTTTCCATTGTCAAAATGCTTTGTGGTCCTCATTTTAATAATTGAGGGTTAGTCATTGTAATCATATTATAATCTGTATAATCAGTTCCTCTTTTTGAACGTACAGGTTGTTACTGGCTTTTCTTGGGTGAGCTGTTATAAGTGAAAAGACCTGGGTCTAAAGTCTAGTTATTAGGGCAGTGCCATTAGTTTTAAATTATATAGTTTGAATACAGTCATGTATTACATGTGTGGAATTATAGGAGTTTCTGTGACATTTTGTTATATACATTTATTTTTTTTCTTAGTAAAGATCCTGGGAGGAAATTAAAATCCTTCTCAGAAGAATGAAGTCATAATAAAATACAAGAGCTGTTGCATTTTTGAGTATTTAGTCTGTGCCAAGCACCATAGTGAGCTCTTCATTTTGTCTCCACTGACTTTTTACAGATGAAGGTATTATTATTCCCATTTTCCAAATAAGAGGGCTGAGACTTAATTCAAGAGCTTAAACAACTTCTTTAAGACACTCCTGGTAAATGTAGAGCCCAGATACAAAGCAGACCTGTGTCATTCCCATTATTCTGGGCCCCTAACACAATTTTTAAAACAACTGACTACATGAATGAATGAAATAATGACCCCATGTGATAAGATTCCTTAGGTATCATTATCTGCCTTTAATGGGGAGGATGGAAACCTGGAAAATAGCTACTATGTAAATAATAAAGGGTGACCTCCTTTGGGCAGGCACAGCCTAGGGGGCAGGGCTGGCACTCAGGGGCTCAACATGCAAATATCTCATGAGTTACAGAGTAAGCATTTGACCTCTGGTTGTCTAACTTCATGTTCTGGCCGCCTTCATTACAGCGTATCATGCTTCTCCATCATACACTCTTCTTTTCCAAATCAGATGACCCCTAAATACAGCCACAATTTCTAAGTGGGCAGCGAACAAATAGAAAGTAGTAATTACCTTTCTGAGGCTATGGATGCTGGTGTTATGAATAATAACAGCTACAATGGAATCAACTTTTGCCAAGCATCAGGCATTATGCCAAACACCTTACATGCGTAAGTTTCATTTATTACAAACCAGTCAGATGGGTCATGTCATTCTCATTCTGGAGATGAGGAAGCCGAGGCTGAGAGCATTTCAATAACTTTCTCGGGTTCATATCACCCGATTCCAAAGCTCAGGCTTTGACATTCAGAGTAGCCAAGTAGTATTATGGGTTCTCCCGGCACTCTCCCACTCTTGTTAAGCCACCTTTTATTAGAGAATCTTTTCTGTGAACATGTTTGGATTTATTTTCCTAAAGTCTAACATAAATGGCTGAGCAAGTGTAGGATTTTTCTCCTTGACATAAATGAATGCTAAGGTGTCATGAATACTTGTTACCCAGATCCTGATGGTTTCTATCATACTCCTTAATTCCTTTTCGTGGCTACATTTGGATATGATATCCTGGTCTTTTCTTGAGATCAAAATCACCAGAAAAATACAGATTTACTGTCTGGGTTGCCTTGAACCAAGTAAGGCTATCAGTTACTTTCAAGGTGGCCAGAGTTTTGTGTCCTTGCCAGCACATCCTGTGAACTTATTCTGTGTCTTGCTCTAGAAAAGCCTCATCTGTATTTTCTCTGAGTTGTAGAAATGAAGGGATGGGATAGTTAGGGGTCTGCTGTATTCTTTACATTAATTTTTCTCCTTTTACTATCACTCAAATGGTCTTCACCTTGTTTTCTGAACTCTTTCCTTTCTAGGTTTCTACATAATGTGTTGAAATCCCTTGGTGCAAACTCATACTCATTTCCTAAGAAAAGGTTGAATTTTGCTTAAAAAGCCCCCAAAGCAATCATAGGAACAGCAGAAATCAATAAATGGGACCTAATGAAAATTTAAAAAGTTTCTGCACACCCAAGAGCACAATCAAAAGAGCAAATAGGCTTGGTGCCTGTAGCACAGTGGTTACGGCGCTGGCCACATACACCCAGACTGGTGGGTTCGAGTTCGGCCTGGGCCAACTAAACAACAATGATAACTGCAACAAAAAAATAGCCGGGCATTGTGGCAGGTGCCTATAGTCCCAACTACTTGGGAGGCTGAGGCAAGAGAATCGCTTAAGCCCAAGAGCTGGAGGTTTCTGTGAGCTGTGAGGCCATGGCACTCTACCGAGGGCAACAAAGTGAGACTCTGTCTCAAAAAAAAGGAAAAAAACCAAACAAATCCAAAACAAACAAACAAAAAAACAACTGGTGGTACCATGGATAAGCTTGTACACTACATCATTTCATATTTCTGCATATGTATCTTTTGAGATAGATTTATAGAACGGTGATTGTGGCTTCCAGGAGTAAATGCATATGTAATTTTGCTAGATATTACCAAATTTTTGCACTTCCACCAACAATGTATGAAGGTGTCTGTTTCCTTGCAGATTCGCTAATAAGGTGTCTGTCAAACTTAAAGATTTTTGGCAACTGATAAATGAAAAACTGTAATGCTCTATATGTATTTTAGCTGGATGGAAGATACATGGAAATTTGTTCTATTCTTAATCATACATTTACATACATCTAAAATGTTCATAAAATAAGCTAACATAAGGAATTTTTCTTAAAGAAGATAGGATTTCCATTTTGGTCTTAGAAGAATAAACCGTTTTTATGAATCTGTTAACTATTGACTAAAGAATTAGAATGACCCACAACAAGAATTGAAAAGAATTTTAGAGATAAGAGAGTCTGAGTCTCTCATTTAATCAATTAAAGCTCTTGGGTTCAAAGAAGGCAAGTAATTAACTTCAAGTCACATGATTAATGAGAAATAAGCTTGCTTTTAACTGTAATTGATACTGCAGTCAGCATATGAAATTTATGGAGAACACCATCCAGATAACTGGGACGCACGGCACTCGTATTTATAACAGTTCCACTAAATTTAAATGACGCAGGAAGCAGAACGCATTTCACAGGAGGCAAAGCCTCGGACTGACTGCCATTGTGTTTCTGAGTGTAATTGTGCAAGCTGGTGTGAGCTGTGAGACCCAGGGCCTTTGGTTATGACAGTTTTATTAATCATCTTTTTCCTCTTTCAGTTTTACAGTAGAATGGGTCACCTAATAAACTTCTACCAATGGCCCCCAAGTTTATAACACAGCCAGGACATATATGTATTAGAAATTCTCTGGAAAGTGTTTGTAATTCATGAAAGGAAACAACCCAATAAAAATGGGCAAAGGAGATGAGCATTTATATACTGCACATATATATATATTTTTCTCTATGTATACTATATATATCTTCTGTATAAATTTTACTTTCATAAAAATAAATCACAATATGATACAATTTGTGTATAATTTTATGTGCACAAAATGTTTTATGTGTATTGTATCATATTGATTATATCCTATTGTAAGTTACTTTCATTTTTACTTAATATAATATTTAAAAAATTGGTTTGCCTGGATACTTGTACATATGATTCATTTGTACATATTATTTATTTGTTTTAACTACAACTTGGAAATCCACTATATGAATAATCACACGTTGATTTCCCAGCCGATGGTGAATTAGGCCTCTTTTATTTTATTTTGATTTATTTATTGGTGCCACTAAGAGTGAGGTAACAAACTTTTTTGTACATTCTTCCTTGTACATATGTAGGCAAATTTCTTTGGACTAAAAATTTTGAGTCATGGTGTAAGGACATTTTCAACTTTGCCAAGTGTCGTCAAATTGTTTTCCAATTGTTCTCGTTTTCACTCCTATCAGCAACTTGCATCTTCTCTACACTTCCCATCATCAGACTTTCTACTTTGTTTGCAACTAGAAAAATGTGAGCTTTTTTCTCCTTACTGCTTAAACTTGCATCTTTTTTTTTTTTTTTTTTGTAGAGACAGAGTCTCACTTTATTGCCCTCTATAGAATGCTGTGGCGTCACACAGCTCACAGCAACCTCCAACTCCTGGGCTTAGGCGATTCTCTTGCCTAATAGTAGCTGGGACTACAGGTGCCCGCCACCACGCCCAGCTATTTTTTTGTTTTGCAGTTCGGCTGAGGCCGGGTTTGAACCCGCCACTTTCGGCATATGGGGCCAGCGCCCTACTCGCTGAGCCACAGGCGCTGCCCTACGCTTGCATCTTTTAACTTGTACTAGAATTCTCTTGATATGTTTTCGCTGCCCATTTTGTTATTTTCTCATTCTTCTGTAAGCCTCATTTACTATTATTTTAATCTTTTATTCTGTGCCTTGCAAACACTTTCTCCACCTATAACTCTGTCTCTTTGTTTATAATGCTTTTGATGAACAGAAGCTTTCTATTTCATATAGCTAAAATAATTAACCATTTAGTTCAATTCGTTTTGTATCATAGAGACCAGACAAGCAGCATTGTCTGGACAATGTACCTGCATGTATCTGCTTGGCTGTGGACACCTTCCCTGGTTCTTTATCCCAGCGTATGGGAGCAGAAGAAATTGCGAAAGAAAACCTTAGAGTTTGAACATAGACGAAGATCTTAAGACTGACAACAAGAAGCTACAATTTGAGCTAAACGGGGCAAGTTCATACCAGTTCACAGTTTGACTATTTGTTTTGGTTTTGTTTTATTTGGGGAGGGCAGAAGTTGAACTAGCTAGCCTGTTGTTGCTTAACAGTTATCATCGTTCACATTATTCCTAAAAGAAACATGTATTTGATGGGAAAGGGCAGTATTGATAATCTGGAATATGCTACTCTTGAATAATAAGAAAAAAACAGCAAAAAAGAGAATAGCTTTTGAGTCACTCTATTGGACAGGAATAGTTAGGATATTTCTCATCCTGCCTGCTACTTACGTGGATGACAGCTGCAATTTTGTAATACCTGATGCCTCACACTCTTCCCTGTGTTAACAAACTTCCTTCTTGGAAGGATTAGATGGGCGGCTGCTTTTCTTATCCAATATGAAATAGCTCACACCTAATCTCACCTTGCTAAATGCTTGAACAGTAGTATGTATACAAAGCCAATCTAAAACCTATGATACTCCTACCAGGAGGAAGAAGGTAGAACAGCTTCCTCTTTAGTAACTGTGAGAACTAAGACAGTTGCTCTCTCTATAAGACTACTTACAAGAATCAACCGAAGCTTTAAAATCCTTCATGAGTTTAACATCATCCTCCTTATGCAAACTATTTTAAAGCCAAACTAATGAACAACTTATTAGTCATTACTCACACTACAAACTATGCTCTTACCTCATTGATGCTCCATAGATAAAGGGCTTAAATCCCAGAGAGGTGGGGCAGAGAGAAACCTGTCTCAGGTGATAATGTCCTTTAATGCTTTCTTTCATGTGTGAGGCTTTCTTCGCTTTGCACTGTAATCTGTCTAACCTATCTTCAGAACTGTCTTTATTCTTAAGCTATTGAATTTTATTTCTTGCATAAAATCATGACTTTAAATTTAGTACAACTGTTAAGAAGGAGAGCTAAAAAAAAAAAAAAAAAAACAAGCCATGGCCTGGTGTGGTGGCTCACACCTGTCATCCTAGCACTCTGGGCCGAGATCCTAGCACTCTGGGCCGAGGCAGGTGGATCATTTGAGCTCAGGAATTTGAGACCAGCCTGTGGAGGGGTGAGATTCCCATCTCTACTAAAAATAGAAAAACTAGTTGGGCCTGGTAGTGTATGCCTGTAGTCCTAACTACTCGAGAGGCTGAAGCAAGATGATCACTTGAGCCCAAGAGTTTGAAGTTGCTGTGAGCCATGATGACACCATGGCACTCTACCAGGACAACAAAGTGAGACTTTATTTAAAAAATAAAATAAAAATAAAAATAAGAAGGCCACTGTCCCCATACCCATGATTACATTAATGTACACAGCTATGATTTAATAGAAAAAAGAAAAAATAATAAGAAGAAGGCCAAGGCAGGGGGATTGCTTCAACTCACGAGTTCCAGACCAGCCTGAGCAAAAAAGCAAGACCTCATCTCTACTAAAAATAGAAGAATTAAGGCAAGAGGATTGCTTGAGCCAAAGAGTTGGAGGTTGCTGTGAGCTATGACGCCACGACACTCTACCCAGGGAGACAGCTTGAGATTCTGTCTCAAAAAAATAAATTAAATTAAAAAGAAATAAAAATAAAAATAAGAAAACCCATGAAAACCTAATCATAGAAAAAAATACAGACTAATTATAGAAAATGTAAATAAATCATTAAAAATCTGTAAGTACACCACCCAGAAGTAACAACTACATATTAATATTTTAGAACATAATTTCAGTTTTTTTTGTTGTTTGTTTTTAGAGACAGAGTCACGTTTTGTTGCACTCGGTAGAGTGCCATTACAGCTCACAGCAAACTCCAGCTCTTGGTCTTAGGCGATTCTCTTGCCTCAGCCTCCTGAGTAGCTGGGACTACAGGTGCCTGCGGCAACACCTGGCTGTTTTTTTGTTGCAGTTTGGCCTGGTCCGGGTTTGAACCCAGAACCCTCAGTATATGGGGACAGCGCCCTACCCAATAGGCCACAGGTGCCACCCATTTTCAGTCTTTTTTTTAATGCATGTAGGTATCATAAAGTCCCTTTGTTTTATGAATTTAATTTTTGCTTTAACATTTTATTATATTACTAAATGTTTTTCTAAAACATTATTATGTGTATGCATATAAAATATACCTAATATTCTTACAGAGTTGGGACATAAGATATATAAATACTCCCAATCATTTCTAATTTCTTTTTGAGACAGAGGCTTACTTTGTCACACTTGGTAGCTGTGCGTCACAGCTCACAGCAACCTCAAACTCTTGGGCAAGCCATTCTCTTGCCTCAGCAGCCCAAGTAGCTGCCCGCCACAACGCCCGGCTATTTTGTTGTTGTTGTTGCCACTGTCATTGTTTTAGTTGGCCTGGGCCAGGTTCGAACCTGCCAGCCGTGGTGTATGTGGCCAGTGCCCTACCCGCTGAGCTATGGGTGCTGCCCATCTAATTTCTAGCTAAAAATTTTTGTGCTCATCCATGAGTACTTTCTTAGTATATAATCCCCCAAATGGAAGGGCTTGATCAAATGATGCACACATTTTTAGGGCTTTTGATATTTACTACAAAATTTCCCTTGATAAAGCCTATACTATGTATAATGTATACAATTAAAAGCATTTGAACATTTATTTTTATTGTTACAGATAAGATTTCAGATTTATTGGCATTACTTCATAGATAATATATGTCAAGCTTCCTAATGGTTTTCAATATCCAATGGGAGATGCTATTAGCATCCATTTACTAGAGTGCTATCCAGCAGAAGTCTTCACAATATACTAGGTAACCATTAATTTGAGAGATGTTTCTAGCATTACATAAAGATGAAAAGTAAATTTAAAAACACATTCAAGAGGCGGCTGGAAACAGTGTGGCTCACACCTTTAATCCCAGCACTCTGGAAGGCTGAGACAGGTGGATCTCCCGAGCTCAGTAGTTCGAAAACAACCTGAACAATTATTCCCCATAATGCTGGTAGTCCCAGCTGCTTGGGAGGCTGAGGCAAGAGGATCTCTTGAGCCTAGGAGTTTAAGGCTGCTGTGAACTATGACAACACAGCACCCCACCCAGGGTTGGGGTTAGGATAAACAAGCAAACTCAAATACATTTGGGAACATAGATTGTTTTAAAATTTTTTTTGAGACAGAGCCTCAAGCTGTTACCCTGGATAGAGTGCGTGGCATCACAGCTCACAGCAACCTCCAATTCCTGGGCTCGAGCGAGTCGCTTGCCTCTGCCTCCCAAGTAGCTGGAACTACAGGCACCCGCCACAACCGCCCGGCCATTTGTTTTTTGGTTGCAACCATCATTGTGGTTTGGCGGGCCCGGGCTGGATTCGAACCCGCCAGCTCAGGTGTACGTGGCTGGCACCTTAGCTGCTTTAGCCACAGGCGCCAAACCTGAACATTTTCTAATGAAAGATTTTATATTAATTTCAGATTATATGAAGGCTAGAAAACCTACCTGCTCTATTCAATGGGTATGAACCTAACAATAGTTTTATACTTAAAAAGATAAAAAATACTGGTTAGGCGCCCATAGCACTGAGGGTAGTGGGTTTGAACCCGGTCCGGACTAAACAACAATGACACCTCCAACCAAAAAATAGCCGGGCATTGTGGTGGGTGCCTATAGTCCCAACTACTTGGGATGCTGAGGCAAGAGAATCACTTAAGCCCAAGAGTTTGAGGTTGGTGTGAGCTGTGACGCCACACATGGCACTATACCAAAGGCAACATAGTGAAATTCTGTCTCAAAAAAAAAAAAAAAAATTCTGGGCGGCGCCTGTGGCTCATTGAGTAGGGCGCCAGCCCCATATACCGAAGGTGGCAGGTTCAAACCTGGCCTCAGCCGAACTGCAAAACAGAAAAATAGCCAGGCGTTGTGGCAGGCGCCTGTAGTCCCAGCTACTCAGGAGGCTGAGGCAAGACAATCTCCTAAGCCCAGGAGTTGGAGGTTGCTGTGAGCTGTGACGCCACAGCACTCTACCAAGGGCGATAAAGTGAGACTCTGTCTCTACAAAAAAAAAAAAAATTCTTAAAACAGACCTGTTTTGATTTATTTTTTTCTCACCCCTAAGTGCTTTTACCTAAAAGGAACTCATGGGCCAGGCACGGTGGCTCACACCTAAAATCCTAGCACTCTGGGCGGCCAAGGAGGGTGGATTGCTTGAGCTCACGAAGTCAAGACCAGCCTGAGCAAAAGCAAGACCCCCATCTCTACTAAAAACAGCAAAACTGAGGCAATGGGAGGTGCCTGTGGCCCAAAGGAGTGGGGCACCAGCCCCATATACCAGAGGTGGCAGGTTCAAACCCCCGCCCCAGCCAAAAACTGCAGAAACAAACAAACAAGCAAAAAACTGAGGCAAAAGGAAAGCTTGTGCCCAAGTTGGAGATACAATGCCTCAGCACTCTATCCAGGTCAACAGCTTAAGAATCTGTCAAAAAAAAAAGGAACTCATGATGATACTTTGCTGGTGTTTTTTTATTAACCCTCCGATTCATTTTTTTTTTTTTTTGAGACAGAGTCTCAAGCTGTCGCCTTGGGTAGAGTGCCACAGCATCACAGCTCACAGCAACCTCCAAGTCTCGGACTCAAGCGATTCTCTTGCCTCAGTTTTTCTATTTTTAGTAGAGGGGAGGTCTTGCTTTTTTATTCAGGCTGGTCTCAAACTCATGAGTTCAAGCAATCCACACGTCTCGGTCCCCCAGAGTGGTAGGATTACAAGCATTAGCCACCATGCCTGGCCTCTGATTCTTTTTTTTTGGTAAAGACAGACTCTCACTTTATTGCCCTCGGTAGAGTGCTGTGGCTAGAGTGCTGTGGTATCACAGCTCACAGCAATCTCCAATTCCTGGGGTCAAACTAGTTTCTTGCCTCCACCTTCCAAGTACCTGGGACTACAGGTGCCCATCACCCTCGGTATATGGGGCCAGCACCCTACTCACTGAGCCACAGGCACTGCCCAAGGCCTCTGATCTTTTTTTTTGTAGAGACAGAGTCTCACTTCATCTCCCTCAGTAGAGTGCGGTGGCGTCACACAGCTCATAACAATCTCGAACTCCTGGGCTTAGGTGATTCTCTTGCCTCAGCCTCCCAAGTAGCTAGGACTACAGGCGCCCGCCACAATGCCCAGCTATTTTTCTGTTTTGCAATTCAGCCAAGGCTGGGTTTGAACTCACCACCTTCCATATATGGGGCCAGCGCCCTACTCAATGAGCCACAGGCGCCACCCCAAGGCCTCTGATTCTTTTTTTTTTTTTTTTTGAGACAGAGCCTCAAGCCGTCACCCTGGATAGAGTGCTGTGGCATCACAGCTCACAGCAACCTCCAATTCCTGGGGTCAAACGAGTTTCTTGCCTCCGTCTCCCAAGTAGCTGGGACTACAGGCGCCCGCCTCAATGCCCAGCCATTTTTTGGTTGCAGCCGTCATTGTTGTTTGGCGGACCCAGGCTGGATTCAAACCCTCCAGCTCATGTGTACGTGGCTGGCGCCTTAGCCCATTGAGCCACAGGCACCGAGCCGAGGCCTCTGATTCTTAATAAAGATTTTTACCAAAGAAACTTCTTTTCCCAAGATATTTTACAATTAGCTCCAAGATGTAGGCTCTCAGCAGTGCCCTAGTATTTCAATAAGGCCCACATGTCAAAAACAAGGCTTGCCCAACAGCACAGATTACATTTTCCCAGATAAAACAATTACATAACACACAACCCAATTTCCCAAGTATTATGCCGGAGAGTAAAGCTGCTTTAAAGGAAAAGAAAAGTTGCCTACATTTAACAGATGAAGACATTAAAGTACACAGACGACAAGCAGATGAAAACCAACACAGAAAAAGAAGAAAGTTGCGTGTGGCCCACTTTCTTTCCTTCTTTTTTTTTTTTTGAGACAAAGTCTATGTAGCCCCTAGTAGAGTGCAGTAGCGTCACAGCTCACAATAACCTCAAACTCTTGGGATTAAGAGATTCTCTTGCCTCAGCCTCCCATGTAGCTGGGACTACAGGCACCTGCCACAACACCGGCTATTTCTGTTGTTTTAGTTGTCATTGTTTGGCAGGCCCAGGCTGGGTTCGAACCCAGCCCCAGTGTATGTGGCCAGCACCTTAGACACTGAGCTACAGGTGCCAAGCCTTTTTTTTTTTTTTTTAGAAAGAGTCTCACTATGTTGCCCTTGGTAGTGTCCTAACAGCAACCTTTATTTATTTATTTTTTTTATTTATTTATTTTTTTTATTGAGACAGAGTCTCACTTCGTTGCCCTGGGGTTGAGTTGCTATGGTATCATAGCTCACAGCAATCTCAAACGCTTGGGCTCAAGTGATCGATCCTCTTGCCTCAGCCTCCCAAGTAGCTGGAACTATAGGCATCTGGCACAATGCCTGCTTTTTTTTTTTTTTTTTTTTTTTTTTTTAGCGACAGAGTCTCATTTTGTCATCCTTGGTAGAGTGCTGTGGCTTCACAGCTCACCTCAAAAAAAGAAAAGAAAAAGAAAGAACATGCAGACCAGGAAATACAAGATTCCAATCAAGTGAGAAGAATATTACATACTGATTCTCTTCCAATAAACTATTAAAAATACTGTAAACTATAAATGAAATATACACCAAATATTTTAACAAAATATCTTCAAAAAAGCTCAGTACCTAAATAATTTTCTTACTTCAACCAACTCCTATGTCAAAGTTCCATTCCACTTAAATCCCCAGCCTGCCTCATCCAGAAAGTGCTCATCTTACCAGTTCCATAAAAATAAGTTAATTTCTTTTTTTCGTGTTTGTTTTTTTTTTTGAGACAGAGCCTCAAGCTGTTGCCCTGGGTACAGTGCCATGGCATCACAGCTCACAGCAACCTCCAACTCCTGGGCTCAAGCGATTCTCCTGCCTCCACCTCCCAAGTAGGTGGGACTATAGGTGCCCACCACAACGTCCAGCTATTTTTTGGTTGCAGCCATCATTGTTGTTTGGCAGGCCCGGGCTGGATTTGAACCCGCCAACTCAGGTATATGTGGCTGGCACCTCAGCTGCTTGAGCCACAGGCACAGAGCCAAAATAATTTAATTTCTTAAGAGATGTGGGTAACTTTAAAAAAGGACAATGATAACTGAGTGCTCATCTACAAAGAAACCAATCACTGAACATTGGCCCAAGAAATCAACAGTGAAACAGACTACAATATTCCAGGCTGAGCTACTCAAAACAGGCAACCTATGGAAATACCTTTAATAGGAGGAGGAATTTAAGGGTGAATTCTCATCACCATAAGCACTACCTGTGGCTCCCAGAAACTGAAATTTAGAACAATTAGCTAGAACAACAGAGCAGATTATACAGTCAATGCTCATTATTGATGGTAGTTAATGTTCTATAAAGTCCTGTGTAAAGTGGGTTATCCAATACTTAGCCACTGCACCTGGATAGTAATATGAATGAAGTTCCTGTGAGCCTCTGGACACAACATGCTCATCAACCAATCAATATATAACCTTCCCAATCTACACACATACAAATCTTTTATGTATGTGTCTGTTTAAAGACACTTTATTTAATATACATTACTGATTTATTAACACAGAACTCACAACCAATAGCCCAATTCATACCTGAACAAAATTTATTTAACAACTTATTTTCTTTATAAGATCTATCATAGCCTTTCTGTGCTTAGAACACCATGACAGCACCTTCAACATTTAAGTTTGGGACCAGTTTTAAGCTTCAAAATCAACAAAAAGGTTAGGTGCACACCAGTAATTCTAACATTCTGTAAGAAGAAAGTGTGAGGACTGCTTGAGGTCAAGCATTCAAGATCAGCCAGGGCAAACCAGTGAGATTTTTCTCCAAAATAATTGTAAAAATTAGACACTCTGGCTCAGTGCCTGTGGCTCAAGTGTATGTGGCTAGCTTAGGCGCCAGCCACATACACCTGAGCTGGCAGGTTCGAATCCAGCCCAGGCCCACCAAACAACAACAGCTGAACCAAAAATAGCCAGGCGGTGCCCATCGACCCATGAATGGATTAATAAATTGTGGTACATGTATACCATGGAATATTATGCAGCCTTAAAGAAAGATGGAGACTTTACCGCTTTCGTGTTTACATGGATGGAGCTGGAACATATTCTTCTTAGCAAAGTATCTCAAGAAAGGAAGAAAAAGTATCCAATGTACTCAGCCGTACTATGAAGCTAATCTATAGCTTTCGTATGAAGGCTAAAACCCAGTTATAGCACAAGAAATGGGGAAAGGGGCAGGGGAGAGGAGGGGAGGAGGGAGGATGAGTGGAGGGAGGGTGATTAGTAGGATCACACTTACGGTGCATCTTACAAGGGTACAAGTGAAAATTACTAAAGGTAGAATATAAATGTCTTCATATAGTGATTAAAAGGCCATGTAGGCTGTTAAATAGGTCAATGAAAATATTTCAGATTGTATATAAAGTCAGCACATTGTGCCCCATGACTGCACTAATGTACACAATTATGATTTAATAAAAATTAAAAAAAAAAAAAATAGCCAGGCGTTGTGGCGGGCGCCTGTAGTCCCAGCTACTTGGGAGGCGGAGGCAGGCGAATCGCTTGAGCCCAGGAGCTTAAGGTTGCTGTGAGCTGTGATGCCACAGCGCTCTACCCAGGGCGACAGCTTGAGGTTCTGTCTCAAAAAAAAAAATATTAGACACTCTACTGGCTCAGCACCCGTAGCTCAGGGGTTAGTATACTGGCCATGCGCACAGGGGCTGGTGCATTCGAACCTGGCCCCGGCCTGATAAACAACATCAACAACAGGGCAGCGCCTGGGGCTGAGGGAGTAGGGCACCAGCCCCATATACGAAGGGTGGAGGGTTCAAGCCGGGCCCAGGTCAAACTGCAACAAAAAATAGCTAGCCGGGCATTGTGGCTGGCGGGTGCCTGTAGTCCCTGCTGCTCAGGAGGCTAAGGCAAGAGAATCGCCTAAGATCCTCCAGGAGCTGGAGGTTGCTGTGAGCTATGACAACACAGCACTCTACCAAGGGTGACAAAATGAGACTGTCTCTCAATAAAGAAAACATTGACAACAACGACAAAAAGTAGCCAGGTATTTGGCTTGGCTTCTGTAGCTCAGTGCTTAGAGCACCAGCCACATACACCAGGGTTGGTGGGTTTGAACCTGGCCTGGGCCTGATAACATTGACAACAACAAAAAGTAGCCAGGCATTTGGCTCAGCACCTGTAGCTCAGTGCTTAGGCCACATGCACTGGGGCTTGTGGGTTCAAACCTGGCCTGGGCCTGCTAAACAACAACAACAAAAACAAAAGGCATTGTGGCTGGTGCCTGCAGTCTCAGCTACTTCGGAGGCTGAGGCAAGAAAATCACATTAAGCCCAAGAGTTCAAGGTTGGTATAAGCTGTGATGCCACAATGCTCTACTGAGGGTGATACAGTGAGGCTCTGTCTCAAAAAAAAAAAAATAGCCACGTGTTGTAATAGGTGCCTGTAGTCCCAGCTACTTGGGAGGCTGTCAAGAGAATTGCTTAAGCCCAAGAGTTTGAGGCTGCTGTGAGCTGCAATGCCACAGCACTCTACCAAGGGTGACACGGTGAAACTGTCTCAAAAAAAAAAAAAAAATAGCTAGGTGTTGTGGTGGGGGCCTGTAGTCCTAGCTATTCGGGAGGCTGAGGCAAGAGAATTGCTTGAGCCTAAGACCGAGAGTTTGCTGTGAGCTATGACCCCATTGCACTCTACCCAGGGCAAAAAAGCAAGGCTCTGTCTCAAAAAAAAAAAAAAAAAAGAAAGAAAGAAAAAAATTAGACACTACAGACCCAGTGACTCAGGAAGATAAGGCAAGAAGACAACTTGAGCCCAGCAGTTCAAGTCTGTAGTGAGCTATGATCATGTCATTGCACTCTATCCCAGGGTGATAGCAAGACCTTGACTCTAAAAAGAAAAAAGAAAGGGTTAAAAATTTTAAAAATCTGCTACATATGGTGACTCACATCTATAATCCTAGCACTCTGGGAGGCTGAGTTCAGAAGTTCAAGACCAGGCTCGGTACCCATAGCTCAGTAAGTAGGGCACTGGCCACATACACTGAGGCTGGCAGGTTCAAGCCCGCCCGGCTCTGACCTACTAAACAATGACAACCGCCACCAAAAAAAATAGCTGGTCGTTGGCTAGGCCCCCAAAGCACAGTGGTTACAGCACCAGCCACATGCACTGAGGGTGGCAGGTTCAAACCCAGCCCGGACCAGCTAAACAACGACTGCAACCAAAAAAAAAAAAAAAAAAAAAAAAAATAGCCAGGTGTTGTGGCGGGCGCCTGTAATCCCAGCTACTTAGGTGGCTGAGGCAAGAGAATAGCTTAAGCCCAAGAGTTTGAGGTTGCTGTGAGTTGTGATGCCACAGCACTCTACCCAGGGTGATAGCCTGAGACTCTTTCTCAAAAAAAAAAAAAAGTTCAAGACCAGCCTGAGCAAGAGCAAGACCCTATCTCTACTAAAAATAGAAAAAAGGCCAGGTGCAGTGGCTAACACCTGTAACCCTAACACTCTTGGAGGCCAAGGTGGGTGGACTGCTTGAGCTCACAAGTTCGAGACCAGCCTGAGCAACAGTGAGACTCCGTCTCTACCAAAAGAATAGAAAAACTGGCTTGGACCATATAGTTCTGGGGTTAGGGTGCCAGTCACATACACTGAGGCTGGCGGGTTCAAACTCGGCCCCGGACTGTTAAACAACGACAAGTACAACAAAAAAATAGCTGGGCACTGTGGTAGGCGCTTATAGTCCCAGCTACTTGGGAGGCTGAAGCAAGACAATCACTTAAGCCCAAGAGTTTGGGGTTGCTGTGAGTTGTGATACCATGGCACTCTCTACTGAGGGCAACATAGTGAGACTGCCTCAAAAAAAAAAAAAAAAAGAAAGAATAAACGAGGCAAGAGGATCGCTTGAGCCCAAGAGTTGGAGGTTGCTGTGAGCTATGATACCATGGCACACTACCCAAGCGACAGCTTTAGACTCTGTGTCAAAAAATAAAAAATAAAAAGAATTAATACGGCGGCACCCGTGGCTTAGTGAGTAGGGCGCTGGACCCATATACCGAGGGTGGCGGGCTCAAACCCGGCACCAGCCAAACTGCAACAAAAAAATAGCTGGGCATTGAGGCAGGCGTCTGTAATCCCACCTACTCGGGAGGCTGAGGCAAGAAAATCACCTAAGCCCAAGAGCTGGAAATTGCTGTTAGCTATGATGTTATAGCACTCTACCAAGGATGACAAAGTGAGACTCTGTCTCTAAAAAAAAAAAAAAAAATTAATAAATAAATAAAAATAGGAAAAATATTAACCAGGCATTGTAGAGGGCACATGTTGTCCCAGCTACTCAGGAGGCTAAGGCAGGAGGATAGCTTGAACCCATGAGTTTGAGGTTCCTGGAAACTAGGCTGACACCATGATATTCTAACCTGGGCAACAGAATGAAAGTCTGTCAATCAATGCATAAAAAATTTAGACTGGGACCGGCTGCAGTTGCTCATGCCTGTAATCCCAGCACTTGGAAGGCCGAGGAGGGTGGATTGCCTGAGCTCATAGGTTTGAGACCAGCCTGACCAAAAGCAAGACCTCCAACTCTAAAAAAAAAAAAAAAAATAGCCAGGGGTGGCGCCTGTGGCTCATTGAGTAGGGCGCTGGCCCCATATACCGAAGGTGGCAGGTTCAAACCCGGCCTCGGCCTAACTGCAAAACAGAAAAATAGCCGGGCGTTGTGGCGGATGCCTATAGTTCCAGCTACTCGGGAGACTGAGGCAAGAGAATAGCCTAAGCCCAGGAGTTGGAGGTTGCTATGAGCTGTGTGACACCACGGCACTCTACTGAGGGCAATAAAGTGAGATGCTGTCTCTACCAAAAAAAAAAAAAAAATAGCCAGGTGTTGAGGGGGGTGGCACCTGTAGTCCTAGCTACTTGGGAGACTGAGGCAAGAGAATAGCTTGAGCCAAAGAGTTTGAGGTTGCTGTAAGCTAAGATGCCAAGGCACTCTACTAAGGGTGACTAAGTGACACTGTCTCGGAAAAAAAAAAAAAAAATTAGGCCAGGCCCAGTGGCACATATCTATGATCACAGCTAGCTACTCAGGAGGCTGAGGCAGATGGCTTGAGCACAGGAATTCGAGTCCAGCTTAGAAACAATGAGATTTTTGCCTCAAAAAAATTTCTTTAACTTTTAAAATATCAGGAAATTTGGGTGGCACCTGTGGCTCAAAGGAGTAGGGCGCCGGCCCCATATGCCAGAGGTAGTGGGATCAAACCCAGCCCTGGCCAAAAACTGCAAAAAAAAAAAAAAAAAAATCAGGAAATTTCATATTAAAATCCAAATTTCAGGCTTTCTTTTATTATTTATTTTTGGTTTTTGAGACATAGTCTCACTCCGTAGCCCTCAGTTGAGTGCTGTGGTGTCACAGGTCACAGCAATCTCAAACTCCTAGGCTCAAGTCATCAATCCTCTGATTCTCTTACCTTAGCCTCCCAAGTAGTTGAGACTACAAGCATCTGACACAACGCCCAGGTATTTTTTTCTTTTTTAGAGACAGGGTCTCACTCTGGCTCAGGTTGGTCTGGAACCCCTGAGCTCAGGCAATCCACCTGCCTCCACCTCCCAGAGGGCAGGATTACAGGAGTGAGTCATCACACTGGCTTTGGTTTTCTTTCTTTCTTTTTTTTTTTTTTTGAGACAGAACCTCAAGCTGTCACCCTGGGTAGAGTGCTGTGACATCACAGCTCACAGCAACCTCCAATTCTTGGGCTCAAGCGAGTCTCCTGCCTCTGCCTCCCAAGTAGCTGGGACTACAGGCGCCTGCCACAATGCCCGGCCTTTTTTTGGTTGCAGCCGTCATTGTTGTTTGGCGGGCCTGGGCTGGATTCAAACTTGCCAGCTCAGGTGTACGTGGCTGGTGCCGAGCCAGGCTTTGGTTTTCTTTTATGAAAAAAAAAAAAAAATCACAGGGCTGGGGGCAGCGCCTGTGGCTCAAAGGAGTAGGGTGCTGCAGGCCCCATATTCCAGAGGTGGCAGGTTCAAATCCAGCCCCGGCCAAAAACTGCGGAAAAAAAAAACACAGGGCTGGGCCTCACACCTGTATTTGAGGTGGGTGGATTGCTTGAGCTTAGGAGTTGAGACCAGCCTTGAGCAAGAGGGAGACCCTGCCTCTAAAAATTAGATGGGCACTGTAGCCGGCGCCTATAGTCCCAGCTACTTAGGAGGCTGAGGCAAGAGGATTGTTTAAGTCCAAGAGTTTGAGGTTGCTGTGAGCTATGACACCATAGCACTCTACCAGGGCAAGAAAATGAGATTCTGCCTCAAAAAATAAAAATAAGGGCGGCACATGTAGCTCAGTGAGTAGGGCGCCGGCCCCATATGCCAGAGGTGGCGGGTTCAAACCCAGCCCCAGCCAAAAACTGCAAAAAAATAAAATAAAATAAAATAAAATAAAATAAAAAAATAACAAGATCTGCTAACTGTCTTAACCTGAAGAATACTCCTATAACCAGGACTCAAGTGTTATACAAGCAATTTATGTAACCAAAAATACTTGTACCCACCACAATACTTTGAAATTCAAAAAAACACAAAAAACTAAGAAACACCAACCCTTTAGACAGAGCCTGTGTGCTCTCTCTAGTTCACCCTGGTTCCAACCACTCCTCAATGCTATTACTCCTCACTCCTGCTTCGCTCATCCACTGCCAACTGGCCACTAAGGTAAACTGAATGCACCTTTTACCAATAGAGAAGTTTATAACATATGGCTGACTCCCATTTTTGTAAGTTATGACAGGAAAAGATGTCTGGTAATACACTAAAACACAAACAGTAAAGTTATAGATAATCCTGTATTTTTACTCCTTCTTGTCTACTTATATATTTTTACTAATGAATATATATTTTATATAAGTTTTTAAATAACAAATTTATTGAGATGTAATTCACATATCATACAACTTACCGATTAAAATGTATAATTCTATGGTTTCTAGTATATTCACAGATCAACCATATGGCATATATGCAACCATCACCATAATCTTAGAACATTTTCACCACCTCAAAGTTCCCTGGTGATCAATTACTCAGGTTTTGGTGTGCTAATCACCTCAATAAGTCCCATACCCTTTCAGCTATCACTTCCCTATCTCCCAACACCCCACAATCCCTAAAGAAATCACTAAACCACTTTGTCTCTATAGGACTGCCTATTCTGGACATAATCATATAAATATGGACTTTCGTGTCTGATTTCTTTCAACTAACATCTGAGGTTCATCCATATTGTGACACTGAACAATACTTCATTCCTTTTATTGCATTGTAACATTCCACTGTACGTATAAACCACTTTTTTTTTTTTTTTGTCTTTTTTTGAAACAGAGCCTCAAGCTGTCGCCCTGGGTAAAGTGCTGTGGCATCACAGCTCACAGCAACCTCCAACTCCTGGGCTCAAGTCAGTCTCCTGCCTCCGCCTCCCAAGTAGCTGGGACTATAGGCGCTCACCACAAAGCCCGGCTGTTTTTTTTTTTTGGTTGTAGCTGTCATTGTTGCTTGGCAGGCCCAGGTTGGATTTGAACCCACCAGCTCAGGTGTATGTGGCTGGCGCCTTAGCCGCTTGAGCCACAGGCGCTGAACCTAAACCACATTTTATTATCTATTCATCAGCTTATGAGATTTGGTTGCTTCACCCTTTGGCTATTATAAATAATGCTGCTATAAACTTTCATACACAAGTTTTTATGTATTTGTTCTCATTTATCCTGGGTAAACACCAAGGAGAGGGATTACCAGGTCATATGCTAACTCTTTGTTTCAGACTTAAAAAACATGCCAGACTATTTTCCTAAACAAACCGTTTTACATTTCCACCAGTTGTACATGAAGCTCCAAATTCTCTACGGCCCTACCAACACTTGTCATTATTTGAACTTTTCTTTTTTTTGAGACAGAGTCTCACTTCATTGCCCCCAGTAAAGTACTGTGGCATCACAGCTCACAGCAACCTCAAACTCTTGGCCTCAAGTTATTCACTTGCCTCAGCCTCCCAAGTAGCTGGGACTACAGGCACCCATCACAACACCCGGTTATTTATTTATTTATTTATTTTTATTGTTGGGGATTCATTGAGGGTACAAGAAACCTTACAACGATTACATTTGTTAGGTAAAGACCCTTTTACAATCGTGTTTTGCCCCCCAAAGGTGTGGCACACACCAAGACCCCACCCCCTCACTCCTTCCCTCTTTCCCTTTCCCCACCCCTTCTTTCTCTTTCTGCTCTCCCCTTCTCCCACCCCCACCCCCGTGTCATTATCATTAACTGTCTTCACATCAAAATTGAGTACATAGGATTCATGTTTCTCCATTCTTGTGATGCTTTACTAAGAATAATGTGTTGACGCCGGGTTATTTTTAGAGACAAGGTCTTGCTCTGGCTCTGGCTGTTCTCGAACTCAGGAAATCCAACCCCCTTGGCCTCCCAGAGTGCTAGCATTATAGGCATGAGCCACCAAGCCCAGTCTATTTGCCTTTATTTTTTGGACAGTCTGTGGCCCCAGGCTAGAGTGCCATGGACAGCAACATCAAACTCCTGGGCTCAGGCCATCCGCCTACCTCAGCTTCTGGAGTAGCTGGGACTACAGGTGCTCACCACAACACCCACCTAATTTTTCTATTTTTAATACAGATGAGGTCTCGGCTCGGTGCCCATAGCTCAGTGAGCTGGCCGCAAGCTACATGCACTGAGGCTGGTGGGTTCAAGCCCAGTCTGGGCCTGCTAAACAACAATGACAACTGCAACCAAAAAATAGCCGGGCATTGTGGCAGGCGCCTGTAGTCCCAGCTATTTGGGAGGCTGAGGCAAGAGAATCACTTGAGCCCAAGAGTTTGAGGTTGCTGTGAGCTGTGATGCCACAGTACCTTACTGGGGGCAACAAAGTGAGACTCTGTCTCAAAAAATAAATAAATAAATAATAGAGATGGGGTCTCTCTCTTGCTCAGGCTGGTCTCAAATTCTTGACCTTAAGGGATCCTCCTGCCTCAGCCTCCCAGAGTGCTAGGATTATAGACGTGAGCCACCATACTCAGCCCTTTCTGATTATCAAATAAGTTGTTTAATAATTGTTCATTCAATCACAATACACCCTTTTTTTTTTTTTTTTTTGAGATAGAGCCTCAAGCTGTCACCCTGAGTAGAGTGCTGTGGCATCACAGCTCATAGCAACCTCCAACTCCTGGGCTCAACCGATTCTTCTGCTTCCGCCTCCCAAGTAGCTGGGACTACAGGCACTCACCACAACGCCTGTTTATTTTTTGTTGCAGCCATCATTGTTTGGTGGCCTAGGTTGGATTCAAACCCGCCAACTCAGGTGTATGTGGCTGGCACCTTAGCCACTTGAGCCAAGCCACACCCAGATTTTTATGAAATTCAAGGTGCTCTAGGTGGCGCCTATGGCTCAGTGGGAGGGCGCCAGCCCCATATACCAAGGGTGACAGGTTTGAACCCAGCCCAAGCCAAACTGCAACAAAAAAATAGCAGGGCATTGTAGAGGGCATCTGTAGTCCCAGCTACTTGGGAGGCTAAGGCTAAATAATCACCTAAACTCAAGAGCTGGAGGTTGCTGTGAGCTGTGATGCCACAGCATTCTACCAAGGGCAACAAAGTAAGACTCTGTCTCTAAAAAGAAAATAAATAAATACATAAGTAAATAAAATAAAATTAGTGCAGGCAACACCCGTAGCTCAGTGGGTAGGGCACCAGTCCCATACAGCAGGGCTGGCGGGTTCGAACCATGCCCAGGCCTGCTAAAATAATAATGATAACTGCAACAAAAAAAGAATAGCCAGGTGTCGTGGTGGGCACCTGTAGTCCCAGCTATTTGGAAGACTGAAGCAAGAGAATCACTGAAGACCAAGATTTTGGGGTGGCGTCTGTGGCTCAAAGGAGTGGGGCGCCAGCCCCATGTGCCAGAGGTGGTGGGTTCAGGTCCGGCCCCAGCCCAAAACTGCAGAAAAAAAAAAAAAAAAAAGACCAAGATTTTGAGGTTGCAGTGAACTATGACGCCACAGCACTCTACCCAGGGCAACAACTTGAGACTCAGTCTCAAAAAAAAAAAAAGAAATGAAATAAAATAAAATCAGTGCAAAAGCACTGACCCAGTACCACAAAGACACAAAATGCATAACTGCTTCCTTGCTCCAAGTCACAGAATGCACTGTGCATCCTTTCCCTAGCTCCCCTCAACACTGCTCCTTAAAGTGTCAGGGAAGCCCTGAGAGGAGGGCAGGCAGCAAATGCTACCATTTACAACAGCCCAAGGTGCCAATGAGACCAAGAAACAATTAAGACCTAAGAAAATTGACACCCAATGTCATGATGTTCATGTTCACCAAACATTGTTTTCCAAGTCAAAACTGGTTATTTAGCCAGGAAAGGGAATGGGCCACATAGCCCCTTAAGCACTTGACCTTAGCCAAAAGGCCAAGAATCAATACACAGCCCCTTCTGAAATGTGCAATTACTTCCTGCTTTCAGGTCTTCTACTGTTTGAGCTAGTTCTGCAACTCTGAGGACATGCCTGCTTCCATAGGGCACTAAACTCAACACATACAAGCACTTTAGGCAGGATAGAAGGCAGAAATTCCTGACCGCCAAATCCCCATTTCTATTTGCCCACTTCCTTCCATTTCCCCCATTTAATTATAGAAAAGAGGGCCCCAATCTTTTTGGCACCAGGGACCAATTTCATGCAAGACATTTTTTCCACAGATTGGACTAGGGGGTAGTGGGTGAGGATGGGACAGGAGATGGAGCTCAAGTGGTGATGCTGTGTGGCCTGGTACCTAACAGGCAGCAAAGCAATCCTCGGACCTGGGGTTGGGGACCACAATTACAGAGTGTAGTTCCTTCCAACTCTGACAAATTTTGTACATCTTTATAAATATTTAGTCCTCATCTACAACCTGCAGGTGCTTTTAAGATAAAAAAAGTATAACATACAGAGAAACAAAAAAAAAATTATTCTTAAAAGAGTAAACACTAGTTTGTCTTTTACTTAAGGGCAATCATGCTAAGTACAGATCAGAGGGAATGAAGTATGCGTGGTATCTCCAGGAGCTAAAACGTTATACAAATGTTTTAAAAGACAGGTAGAAAATGAAATGCCTGCTGAAGAAAAAAGTAGCAAAACTAAAGACTGAAGGGCATCCCAAACAGGAGCAAAGATCTCTGATTTAGCAGTGCAAAGATTTGTATAAATACTATGTTTTTGTTTTTGAGACAGAGCCTCAAGCTATCACCCTGGGTAGAGTGCTGTGGCATCACAGCTCACAGCAACTTCCAATTCCTGGGCTCAAGCGAGTCTCTTGCCTCCCAAGTAGCTGGGACTACAGGCACCCGCCACAACGCCTGGCCATTTTTTGGTTGCAGCCGTCATTGTTGTTTGGCGGGCCCAGGCTGGATTCAAACCCACCAGCTCAGGTGTATGTGGCTGGTGCCTTAGCCCATTTAGCCACAGGCACCGAGCTATGTATAAATAATATGTATGGAATGTTCAGCAAACCATCTGGTTAGTGGGGATTAAGATAAACCCTGGAGAGGTGAACTAAAGCCAGCTGGGCAGTAAGCACCCTGAATGCCACATTAGAACATCAGCTCTCATCCCATAAGACTACACTAGCTCCTGACTTCACTATGAGATCTCTATCACAGGCTATTAAGTATTTTAAAAGTGAAGGCTCGGCGCCTGTGGCTCAACGGGCTAAGGCGCCAGCCACATACACCTGAGCTGGCGGGTTCGAATCCAGCCCCGGCCCGCCAAACAACGACGGCTGCAACCAAAAAAAATTAGAAGTACTAATTAGAAGTACTGCTTTATAGGGGCGGTGCCTGTGGCTCATCGAGTAGGGCGCCCGCCCCATATACTGAAGGTGGCGGGTTCAAACCTGACCTCCACCGAACTGCAAAACAGAAAAATAGCCAGGCGTTGTGGTGGGCTACTATAGTCCCAGCTACTCGGGAGGCTGAGGCAAGAGAATCACCTATGCCCAGGAGTTGGAGGTTGCTGTGACCTGTGTGACACCAGGGCACTCCACCGAGGGCGATAAAGTGAGAGTCTGTCTCTACCAAAAAAAAAAAAAAAAAAAAGAA
>CAUYRH010088058.1:0-41525 GCA_963574655.1 Perodicticus potto
TTGAGACAGAGCCTCAAGCTGTCACCCTGGATAGAGGGCTGTAGCATCCCAGCTCACAGCAACTTCCAATTCCTGGGGTCAAGCGAGTCTCTTGCCTCCGCCTCCCAAGTAGCTGGGACTACAGGCGCCCGCCACAATGCCCGGCCATTTTTTGGTTGCAGCCGTCATTGTTGTTTGGCAGCCTGGGCTGGATTTGAACCCACCAGCTCAGGTGTACATGGCTGGCGCCTTAGCCTCTTGAGCCATAGGCTCAGAGCCACAGCTGGTTAATTTTTAAATTTTTGGTAGAAGTGGGGTCTCATTGTGTTGCCCAAGCTGGTCTCCAGCAATTCTTCCACCTCAGCCTCTCAGAGTGCTGGAATTACCAGTGTGAAGCACCCTGCCCGGCCTAATTTTTTCTTTTTTTGAGAAAGAGCCTTGCTCTGTCACCTGGACTAGAATGCAGCGGTGTCATATAGTTTACTGCAGCCTCAAAGTTCCGGGCTCACAGGATTTGGAGGTTGCTATGAGCTGTGATGTCACTGCACTCTACCCAGGGCAACAGCTTGAGGCTCTGTCTCAAAAAAAAAAAAAAAAAAGAAAAGAAAAGAAAATGGAAAATGTCCAAGAAAATTAAGTGAAAAAGTAGGTTACAGTATCAACTTCACTTTATAGTTTCATTTGATATAAAAATAAACAATGTATTAATTTAATAGGCACACATTTGTGACATTGTTATTTATTCTACTGAGGGCGACATAATGAGACTATCTCAAACAAATAAACAAAAAAACAACTCCCTTAGAGGCTGGGTGGGCTGGCTCCCGCCTATAATCATAGCACTCTGGGAGGCTGAGGCAATGGATCATCTGAGCTCAGGAGTTTGAGACTAGCCTGAGCAAAGCCAGCTCCTGTCTCTACTAAAAATAGAAAAACTAGCCTGTGGCTCTACGGCTAAGGCGCCAGCCATGTACACCTGAGCTGGCGGGTTTGAATCCAGCCCGGGCCCGCCAAACAATAATGATGGTTGCAACCAAAAAAAAAAAATGGCTGGGCGGTGTGGCGGGCGCCTGTAGTCCCAGCTACTTGGGAGGCGGAGACAGGAGACTCGCCTGAGCCCAGGAATTGGAGGTTGCTGTGAGCTGTGATGTCACAGTACTCTATCCAGGGTGACAGCTTGAGGCTCTTTCCCAGAAAAAAAAAAAAAAAAAAAAAGGGTTCAACCCAGCCCTGGCCAAAAACTGCAAAAAAAAGGGTGGCACATGTGGCTCAGCAAGTAGGGCGCTGGCCCCATATACTGAGGGCTGCGGGTTCAAACCCGGCCTGGCCGAACTGCATCAAAAATTAGCCGAGCGCTGTGGCAGGCGCCTGTAGTCCCAGCTACTTGGGAGGCTGAGGCAAGAGAATCGTTTAAGCCTAAGAGCTGGAACTTGCTGTGAGCTGTGACTCCACAGCACTCTATGGAGGGCGATAGAGTGAGACTCTGTCTCTACAGAAAAAAAAAAGAAAGAAAAACTAGCGGGATGTCATAGTGGACACCTGTAGTCCCAGCTAACTCAGGAGGCTGAGATAAGAGGATCTGTGGTTGAGCCCAAGAGTTTGAGGTGGCTGTGAGCTATGACACAATGGCATGGTGACTGAGTAAGACTCTGTCTCAAAAAATAAAGTCCTTTAGCTTTTGCAACTACAGTAGAAGCTCTGAAAGTTGATCACTCAAGGGCCTGTAACAAACCGGTCTACGGCTCGGCGCCTGTGGCTCAACGGGCTAAGGCGCCAGCCACGTACACCTAAGCTGGTGGGTTCGAATCCAGCCCGAGCCCGCCAAACAACAATGGTGGCTGAAACCAAAAAATGGCCGGGCATTGTGGCGGGCGCCTGTAGTCCCAGCTACTTGGGAGGTGAGGCAGGAGACTCGCTTGAGTCCAGGAATTGGAGGTTGCTGTGAGCTGTGATGCCACAGCACTCTATCCAGGGTGACAGCTTGAGGCTCTGTCTCAAACAAACAAACAAACAAACAAACAAACTGGTCTACGTGCGGAGGTGGTCAACGTCAGGAACTAGGCTTATTGTACTAATACATACAGGTGGTGTATGTCCAGTCCATGAAAATTAGGTATGGAGGTTTACTATATCTTGGACAGTGGATACTATTAATGTGCCTTTTTTAGGGATGACTATCTGGTGGGTAGAAGCCAGAAATACAACTAACCAGATCCCACCGTGCACCGGATCACCCCCACAACAAAGAAATCTCTGGCCCCGAATGTCAATAAAGCTGAGAGTGAGAAATTTGGTGATTGATTTAAATTGATTAAACATAATTGGGGAATTTCGGTCATCATTACAGGCAAAATTTGAGCAGCAGAGATGGCTAATTATCCTTAAGAAATAGAGTTGTCACTGGAGAGCAGCCAGAGACAGCATTTCCCAATTCCCTTTACCTCTAGGTGCAGGTTGTGACTCCTTCTTGCGAACAGAATGTGAGCAAAGGCAATGTACATTAGCTTGGGGCAAGGCAGTTGTGAAACACACCTGCCTTCTCCATTCTCTTTCCCCCGCCACAGTGATGTGGGGTACAATGATGTGATCCCAGGGTTGAAGAGAGTTGACAATCCACTGGGCCAGTGCCAGCAAGCCCCTGAAATGTTGGGGCTCAACATTCTCTAATAGAGTCTTCGACAAACAAATCTAAAGTCTGCAAAGGGCAGATCTCCCAAGCTGATATATTAAGGGGCAGCTAATCTCACTTGCACATTCTCTGATTTTCTTAATCCTCCATAAGCTGAACACCTTGTTGAACAACTGCATGTTTCTTTCTTTTTTCTTTCCCAAGTCCTATCGCTTTCTAGATTGGAAGAGAATGAACGCGTTCTTTTGTATTCTTTCCAAGACACCATTCATGGGACCGTAAAACACCAACTTCCACATTTGTGTCCGGTGTGTTTTGGGGTAGGATTTACCTTAGCTCATGCTTCAGAGTGGGGTGCTGATTAGCTGAAATCAATCAATGTCTTTTCTTCTCCCTATCTCAGTGTTGGGTTTCCAGATGGGCATATAACTAAGTTAGAAGTGATGAAATATGAGACATTAGGTGGAGCTCCTAAAGGAAGCAATTTCTTCTCTTTCAAGAGAAAGAGAAAAGGACTTTCCCTCTTGTGTGTTTCCTTTTTGCTTCTTCATGGTCCATGATGCCAGCTGAAGTTTTCCGTACAGTGAAACCAAACTGGCGGGATGGGAGTAGATTTTTCTGCCATTTTTCTAGATCTTTGAGTTGCCCATCAAATCTCTTCTGCCATTTGCTGGTGTAGGTTTGTGAGGCGTCAGCTACGGTGGTAACTTTGCTACCAAGAGAGCAACTCTTGTGGCTGTCAAGGAGCCATAGGTAGAGATTGTTCCCCGGGGCTCAAACATTTTCAGAACCTAAATTCACTCTGCATTTCTTCTCTGACTATCTCAGGGTGTTAGCTTTACTCACTCATGGTGCCAGAACAACATCTACACTTCCAGACATTCAAGTCATAACATTTTTGTTAATGAGAAAACCTTTTCTAGCACGCAGTGACATTTTCCTCTTATCTTATTGGCTAGAAGGTATCACATGACAAGGCCCAAACCAATCACTAGGAAGTGGCCTGCGGCTCGGCGCCTGTGGCTCTACGGGCTAAGGCACCAGCCACGTACACCTGAGCTGGTGGTTTGAATCCAGCCCTGGCCCACCAGACAACAATGACGGCTGCAACCAAAAAATGGCCGGGCGTTGTAGCGGGTGCCTGTGGTCCCAGCTACTTGGGAGGCAGAGGCAGGAGACTCGCTTGAGCCCAGGAATTGGAGGTTGCTGTGAGCTGTGATGCCACAGCACTCTACCCAGGGTGACAGCTTGAGGCTCTGTCTCAAAAAAAAAAAAAAACTACATAGAGGCTTCGCACCTGTAGCACAGTGGTTACAGCACCAACCACATACACCAAGGCTGGCAGATTCGAACCTGGCCCGGGCCTGCTAAACAACGACAATTAAAACAAACAAAAAAACAGTCGGGCATTGTGGTTGGCGCCTGTAGTCCCAGCTACTTGGGAGGCTGAGGCAGGAGAATCACTTAAGCCCAGGAACTGGAGGTTGCTGTGAGTTGTGTGACACCACAGCACTCTACCGAGGGTAACAAAGTGAGACTCTGTCCCAAAATAAATAAATAAATTAATTAATTAAATAAAATGAAAACTACTATAGAACATCATAAGGAACTACTAAAGGGTCTTAAGCAAGGGAAGATTAACAGATTTTAGGAAAATCATCCCAGAGGTAATATGGAAGATAGAATGGAGAGTGGAAGCAACAGACAAGTCACAGGAATACTGGAAAAAAAAACAACCTACATTTGGGCTCAGCACCTGTAGCTCAGCAGCTAGGGCACCAGCCACATACACTGGAGCTGGTGGGTTCAAAACCAGCCTGGGCCTGCCAAACAACAATGACAACTGAAGTCAAAAAATAGCTGGGCACTGTGGCGGGCACCTATAGTCCCAGGTACTTGGGAGACTGAGGCAGGAGACTTGCTTGAGCCCAGGAATTGGAGGTTGCTGTGAGCTGTGATGCCATGGCACTCTATCAAGGGTGACAAAGTAAGACTCTGTTTCAAAAAAAAAAATCTACACTTGATCTTAGTCAAAAGGCTGAGAAGCAATGAAAATAAATCTAAACAAGAAATGTATGCAGGCAGGAACTAGGGCAGAAACATTATAAAGGGCAGTGGAATGGATTTTTAAAAAAGGTTAAGAACTCAAAGATTTAACTCAAAGACAGAGTAATCCTGGAGTCTATAGGGAAAGATGTATTATTATTTCTCCCATCCAATTACCAACCAGGCCCAACCCTGCTGAGCTTCCAAGATCAGATGACATCAGGCACATTCAAGTTAGTATGCCAATGTGCTATTCGTATTTCTCAAACTAGGTAATATAGTAAGAGCTGGTTTGGAGGAGGACAAGTTCACCTTGAAGAGCTTACAGATAGTCCCCAAACCACTTATGATGGTTTAACTTAAAATTTTTCAACTTTACAACCATGCAAAAGTGTTATCAAGTCTGTAGAAGCCATACTTTGAGTACTTATACATTTTTTTCTCTTTCAATACAGTACCCAACAAATTACATGAGATTCAACACTATTATAAAATAGAATTTGTGTTAGATGTTTTTCCTGAACTGTAGGCTAATGTAAGTGTCCTGAGCACCCATAAGATAGGTGGGGCTAAGCTATGTTCCTCAGATTAGAGGTATTAAATGCATTTTCCACTAACTTTCAATTTATGATAGGTTTATCAGGGTTTACCCAACATAAACTGCGGAGTACCTGTCCTGAATTTTAAAGCACCTGTAGTTCATCCAGATAGATATGTACAACAATTGGACATATGGGTGTTAAAATAAGAGGTCTAGACTGGAGATAGAAAATTGTAGGCCAGGCACAGTGGCTAACGCTTGTAATCCCAGCACTCTGGGAGGGCAAGGCAGGTGGATTGCTTGAGCTCAGAAGTTGGAGTCCAGTCTGAGCAAGAGCAAGACCCTGTCTCTACTTTAAAAAAAAAAAAAAAGCCGGGCGCAGTGGCTCACGCCTGTAAGACCAGCACTGTGGGAGGCTGAGGAGGGAGAATTACTTGAGCTCAGGAGTTCGAGACTCACCTGAGCAAGAGTGAGACCCCGACTCATGAAAAAAATGGAAAAACCCAGCCGGGCACCGCAACGAGCGCCTGTAATCCCAGTGGCTTCCGGAGGCTGAGGCAGCGGGATGCCCACAGCCCGAGTCAGAGGTTGTACTGAGTTACCACGCCCACTACACTCTGCTCAGGGGCATAGGGTGGCAATGTGTCTCAACAAAAAAAAAAAAAAGAAGGCTTGGCGTCTATGGCTCAACGGGCTGAGGCACCAGCCACTTACACCTGAGCTGGCGGGTTCGAATCCAGCCCGGGCCCGCCAAACAATGGTGGCTGCAACCAAAAAATGGCCAGGCGTTGTGGCGGGTGCCTGTAGTCCCAACTACTTGGGAGGCGGAGGCAAAAGACTCGCTTGAGCCCAGGAATTGGAGGTTGCTGTGAGCTGTGATGCCACTGCACTCTATCCAGGGTGACAGCTTGAGGCTCTGTCTCAAAAAAAAAAAAGAAAAATTAGCCAGGCATTGTGATGGGTGCCTGTAGTCCCAGCTACTTGGGAAGTTGAGGCAAAGGGATTGCTTGAGCCTGGGAGTATGAAGTTGCTGTGAGCTATGATGCACTCTAGCGTGGTGACAGAGTGAGATTCTGTCTCAAAAAAAAAAAAGAAAGAAAAGAAAAAAATTATAAATACTTTGTACAAACGTGAGTAATAAAATTACCTAAGAAGAGTGAATGGAGAACAGTGATTTCCACTGGAAGGGGAATGTCAAAATGTCAGGAAGGGGAGAAGAGGGCGACTGAGTTTGAAAAAGCATCACTATACAGTTTCAAACTTAGAAAAGGAAAGAAAATCACCTATTACTTTCATATTACAAACTACAGAACGTAAAGCTCGGTAAATCTTCAATCTTCTTTGTAGTAATGATTCTTGGTGCTAGGATAGGAAAAAGAATGTGTGCCATTCCTCCCCAACCCCCACTGCCAGCAGCGCAGGAGCCAGGGAAATTTTTATTTATCCCTGGGTTACAAAATATATTGAGAAATACTAGTATAATCTTAAAAAGAATACATTAGAATTCAGGGAAAAGCAACATGTAATGGGTGGCCAAGAGATTTAAAGCTAGCAAAGGAAATCTCTCAGTCTAGACTGGAAGAATCAAAAAAGTAGAAAGAAAACCAGGGAAGAATGTGGTCATAGAAGTCAGGAGTCACTTCAATATGAAGACAGTGAATAAATGTGTCAAATGTAGTAACACATCAAGAATGAAAATAAGGGTGCATCTTAGTAGGGTACTGGTGAAACTTATTAAATGTAGAGTATCAATGTCTTTATATAGTGATTAAGAAAATGCCATGAAGGCTATCTCTCACAGTACGATCAAAATGTTTCTGATTGTATATGAAGCACATTCTGCCTCATGATTGCACCAATGTACACAATTATGATTTAATAAAATTATTAAAAAAAAGATATACATGAAAAAAAAAATTGCCCTGCTGCTTATCAGCCACTGAAGTAGGGGGGATGGGTAATCAACACTCTACCGCCATCCCAGACTCCAAACCTACTTGGGTGAATCTAGAGGAAACATGCATATTTAAAGGAGACTTTGATTCTGAGGCTCTTGGTTGAGAACCCAGAAGATATAATATAGAGTGGCAGAAAGAGCAACATTTAGACTTGAGAGTCTTACCCACCTGGGCTCTAATTCTGGCTCTGTCACTTACTGGCTTCTGGACTTTAGGCAAGTTACTTAATTTCTCTAAACTTCGGTTAATTCATCAATAAACAAGGACAGCATTTACCTCATCTGTTTGCTGTGATGATAAAATAAGATAATATATGTACTGATCTAGCATGAGGCTTGGCATACAGCAGGTGCTCAGAAGATGTTAGTTCCCCTCTGCCCCATTGTAACCTCCAAAATTCCAACTAAATGCACTACTCACGCTTTGCAAAAATACTAAATGTAATAGGCAGACGTCCACATGCTAATCTCTAGAACCTGTAAATGAAGAGAATTAAAATTGCAGATGGAATTCAGATGACTAATCAGCTGATCTTTAAATGGAGATATTACCCTGGACTATCATGACCTCATTTATCTAAACACATAATCTCTAACCTAGTCACACCAGCTCCTAAAAGCTGAGAGGAAGATGAGTGAGTTGAGTTGGAAAGATCACATAAGACAGACTCTACCTGCTATTGCTGGTTTTGAAGATGGAGGAAGGAGACCACAAGCCAAGGAGTGCAGCAGCCTCAAGAAACAGGAAACAAGCCTTAGGTTTCAGCAAGAAAACAGAGACCATGATCCTACAACCACAAAGAAATGAAACCTGTCAACAATGAGCATGAGTAGGAAATAGATTCTCTCCTAGGTCCTCCAGAAAGGAACACCATCCGCCAATACCTTGACCATGGCCTGGTGAGATTCATAGCATGTTCCTGCCATATAGAACTATAAGATAATAAATTTGTTGTTTTTTTTTTAAGTTACTAAATTTGTGGTAATTTTTAATAGCAGTAATAGAAAACTGGTACACTATGCTATTTACACATAGATTTAACTTTTTAAATTCAGTTCCATTTTTACAGGCAAACAACAACAACAACAAAAATCCCCCAATGGAATAACAAGCAAGTTTTCTTTCACTTGGTTAATGACTCTTGGGAGAAACCTAGACATTGTGGATATTCAAACCCTAAGACTCTAATCCAGAGACCCTTTCTGTTGGTGGCAGCTTGTGAAATGAAGTACACTATTTGGGAAAAACATAGAACCTTGCAAGAACAGCCTTACCGAATCACCCTACAACGTACAATAATATCACAAGCTTAAAAAACAGTGGCTCGGCTAGGCGCAGTGGTGCACCTGTTGGCCTGGCTACTCAGGAGGCTGAAGCAGAGGTCTCTGGAATCCCTTGACCACAGGAGTTTGAGTCCAGCCTTCACAACACAGTGAGACCCTGTCTCTAAAAAAACAAAAACAAAAAACAAAGCAATGGCCCAGATTTTTCTGGGTTTAAGAAAGGATCTAATAGGTACAGTTCTAAGAATGGTATAATCTGGAGATGAGAAACACACCAGGTGCTATTTACCCCAAACACAGGTATCTAGAAATAACACAATGATCCAAGAAGTGCCACAGCACCCCCCCAAGAAGAGTTTTCCAGTGATACGAATGGCACATTTCATGACGTCTCCCATTGTGTTAAAATCTGCTCTGCCACCAGACAACAGGAAGTGAGAGTCTTTGAAGGAATTTGCTGCAAGAGAATAGCAGGGATTGAGCAGAGAGCATTTGGACCAAGAAAATTTCTTAGTTTTTAGTCCTGAGTACTTTCAGATTTAGAGAGCCCACACCAAGAAGCTGTAAACATTAATTCAGCATGGCATCTGATCATCCTATTAAATGCCTCTGAATCTTCAAACAGTGCATTAGCCACCCCAAAGCCAGGAAAAAAGAAGAAGCTGACAGCAGCAACTCTAAGCATTGTGTGCTGACAGAGTCCGCAGCCTCTGTAATGAAACAGTGCTCTGCTGTATTAATTAGATAATCTATAATAGCTTTATCCATTAGGCCCACTATACTCTGATGTGCTCAGAATCTAACACTTGGCACCAAGCGAGCCTGTGTTCTTTAGCGAAGATTCACTTTATCCTCTATTGCAGGCTGAGGCAAAATCTACTTTATGCTACAAGGGCAAGATGGCACCTGTATGGTGACCACATAGATACTTGGAGACTCTAGACCAATTGCCTTGCCACATCCCCTCCCAGTCCTGGAAGTCCCCTCCAAAGACCACCACAGTCTGGCAAGGAAAATAAACCTTCCCCAAACATTTAAGGCCAGCCCTGCTGGTGTGCATATAAGAAGCTAGCCTAGAAAAATGATGCTATTTCACGTGAAGAACTAGGTGTCAGGTGGCTCCAAGATGACTTAGTGACAGTCATGTTCCTTTGCAGAAAGGACTGGCCATCTCTATAGTTTAAGCCCTCTTTTTTACCTCTCCCTCTCCTTCTCCATTCTCTCCCACGTGACACAAAATAAAGAAAAATTTTATTTTTATTTTTTAACAGCATAGTCCACTTTGCCTCAGAAGACACCTGCTCTGTTGAATGCATCCTTTGATGAGCCACTTGGGGACATGCCAGAATAACTACAGATGCTCACCGATTGCTAACAAAGGAAGAGCCAGCTCAGCTAACTGCAAGGTTTGAACTTGGCTGCCCTAAGCATGCTAACTGAGGATCAGAAGTGACCTGTGGGGGACAATGGAGGAGACGCCAAAAGAAAAGAGCAAGAGAAAACAGATGAACTACCCAGGAAGGGGAACTGAGAGAAAAGCATTAGGGAGAAGAACAGAGATGGTAAAAATGAACTCAAGGAACTGAAGGAAGTTTTCTAGATGACGTACAATGTAAAACATTGTCTTCACCGGGCCACAGAAAATCTAGAGTAAAAGCTGCATTTCTCACCTGTGTGCTGTGAAGCCGGATTATTCTGATGACTCATCAAAGAACCAAGTCCTGCCTTGAGGTGAGTGCAGGATGAGAGCTGCCAGGTCTATCATATTTGATTAGATGCAGAAGCAAATATTCTGCACTGCAGGGGGGAAGAGAATGGATTCTGGAACCTGGTAGACCAGGATCAAATCCTGGCCTCACCATTTACCACTGGAGGGTCTCTACTCAGAAAACGTCAGGATTACCTTCCCTGTCCCATGGGGCAAAAATGCCTGCCGTACACTGTTGTTACAGGACATCCCGTCTCAGGGTTGTCCCTTTAGGGTCTCTTCTTCCCTAAAGAACCTGGGTGTCTTTAGGAATCTGTACAGTGGGGTGACAGGACTGGTGGTCCTGCCTGCGACAGGTCATCTGCCACATCTTAAGTTTGCAATACTCTTTGCAACAGGCTTCATTTTAGAGTCAAAATGCATTAGGACATGCTCTTTGTCATTTGCAACATTCTAGTGACAAAGAGGGCACATTTTCTGATCTTTCTTATATCTATGGAGAAAACCCAGGGGAGAGACAAAGAAACCACAGGGGTGAAGTGGTGTTTGGGACAACAGGCGGAGACATGACCTGAGCTCTGGGTGAGAAGCCTGAGGCTGTACACTTCTGTCCAGTCCCTTACGTCCATCCGGTATTTAATATTTTGTGTAGTATTGTCTTACATTTTATATATAACTTCTGTGATGTTGCATTTTGGACAGGAGGGAACTGACTTTTAAAAAGTGACATGACGTGTGCCAACTTACACAGTTCCCAAAGCCAGGGTAAGGCCTCAATCTCAAGCCCAGTGTGCCTGTTAATTGACCGCCCCTGTGTGCTCAGCTGGCTCATGTCCAGTTGGGCTTTTCCTCTCTTTGGTTTATGAATTCTGCCCCTCCTGTGCTGAGGAAAAGGAGAAAACTCACGATGAGCCCAGAGGGGCCAGGGTGACCAGGACGCACCTAGCACAGAGCTCCTGTGGAGGAGGGCACCAGCCCCCTGGGCACGGCTGCACTGAAACACACTCTTCCAGGGCTGGAACATCATGGGAGCTCGCTGGCCCACCATGTTGTCACCCTCTACAAGAACAGAGGGTGTAGAAGGCTGGGAATCAGGGGCCTTTGAGCTTATCTGAACACGAAGGTAAGTCTGGGACACTGGAAGAGGCCTTTGGGTCCTTGCTGTCTGGGTGACAGGCTGTATTGGCCTGCTCCCAGCAGAGAGATAGGGGATGTGAACCATTGGAAAGTTCTTGCACAGCTGGAAAGCTCTTGTACAGCAGCTGGAAAGAGAAGGCTCAAAAACAAAATGAGGCCCCACACCTGCACCTTTCCTCTTAAACCCAGTCGTCTTCTTCCCACGGCCCCAGTGAGATGGGACACAGGGCTGCCACTTCCTACAACCTGTTATAGGCAAGCCAGCACCCCAGGCCCCAGGGGCTCTCCCATGCTGTCATTGGGTCAACAACCCAACCTGCGACTGAGTAGACACAGCAGCTTCTGTCTGAGCTGTGGAGTGCAATGAATGAAGGTTTACCTGACTCTCCTCTTCCCTCCTGGCTTCCATTGCCCCCTCCCAGGCTACTTCACCTTCCCAAAACAGAAGCTCTCCCTCCTGCCAGCCACTTTCTCTGGCCCTTTCTTACTGTGCTGTAGAGAATCAGGATAAGAATGCATAAGAGTCTGGGAGGCGGAGGCAGGCAGATTGCCTGAGCTCATAAGTTCGAGGCCAGCCTAAAGTAGAGCAAGACCCTGTCTCTAAAAAAAATGGCCGGGTGTTGTGGCAGGTGCCTGTAGTCCCAGCTACTTGGGAGGCTGAGGCAAGAGAATCACTTGTGCCCAAGAGTTTGAGGTTGCTATGAGCTATGACGCCAGGGCACTCTACCACAGACAACAAAGTGAAACTCGGTCTCAAAATATAAATAAATAAATAAATAAAATTAATTTTAAAAAATGGGGAAAGGGGCAAGGGAGGGTTCGGGAGGAGGGAGGATGAGTGGAAGGAGGGTGATTGGTGGGATCACACTTAACGGTGCATCTTAGAAGGATACAAGTGAAAATTACTAAATGTAGAATATAAATGTCTTCATATAGTGACTAAAAGGCCATGAAGGCTATGTTAAATAGTTCAGTGAAAATATTTCAGATTGTATATGAAGTCAGCACATTGTGCCCCATGATTGCACCAATGTACACAATTATGATTTAATAAAATTAAAAAAAAAAAAACACACAGAAGAGTTTTTCTCCAGCCCAAACACACTTGCAGCTGCCCACAAATCCCAGCCCCTCTGCAAAGCCAGTGAGGTAGAGATAGAGAAGCAGGGCCCGTGCCTGACATGAGATGCCTTTTAAGCTCTGAGCATCAGGGTACACGGTGACTCTAGGGTCTTCCATCACCAGGTGCTACAACAGAGCAGGCCTGGTGTTTCCAATTTGGGTAGGAAAGGAAAAGAATGACCAACACCGTTGTGTTCTCAAACCCAGCCACCTATCATCCAGGAGCACTTGCTTGGTATCGACAAACAAATGTTAAAAGCATTGAATCATTAAATTAGCCAATTAAAAATAATAAGGGTAGAATGAGGCCCCATTGCAAACCACAGATGTGCTATTGACCCCCCCCTCCTCAGGGGGGATGGTTGTCAGGAATCCTACTTTCCAGACTCTGGGAAAAGCCGAGCATCTGAATAGCCCAGTAGCCCCAGCAGGGCATCTTCTGTTGAGAGCATGGAGTCACCCTGGTCACCCATCAAGCTGTCTCCACTTTTCTTAGTCACCAACACCAACTCTTTCTGCCACTGACTATCCTGCAGGTGTGAACATAGACCAATCACTCCCCCAGATGTGGGGGGAGTTTCAGCTCTCTATTGTTCTCTGTCTGACTGACAGGTCCTTTGACACACGAGATTTCCAGCCCACCTCCCCCGAGCCACCCCTGCCCATAGCCCATTGTGCTACGTAGCATATCTATGTATTTTGGAAATTGAAGTGAATTACAATTAATTTCCTTTGAAGAATTTCAAGACACCTCTGGGGAATCAATGAGCAGAGCCAGAAATCACTGATATAAGGTTTCACTCCTAGGCATGGGAAACTTTTCTGTCTTGGCTCCTTCATCTTCTGTGGAAGCCTGTGACAACTGCCTCTTTCCCCCGCACACTCATGCAACCTAAAAAAATAGGTATCCCAATGCTGGAGACCATTTTCCAAAGAAAACATCTACCTGATCACAGGTACAGCCTGAGACTGCAGTTGCCAAACCATACTGAGATAATTGACATGAAAGTACTTTTAAAAGGTATAAAGCATTCTATAAATGTTAAGTCTTTATTATTTCCTGTTATTACTATTATTGCATAAAGGATTGTACTTGATGTACCAGTCTCTATTTACCACACAATCTAGAGTACTCTGGCCATCTTGCTGGGATGGCTCCATGGACTTCTATCCCTTAGTACTTAGTAGGCATTCCAGACCATCTTTGAGGTTGGATTAACTTGAACAGGGCTCCACAAAGGAATTCTTTTTTTTTTTTTCTTTTAATTAAGACAGAATCTCACTCTGTTGCCCTGGGTAGAGTGCCATGGCGTCATAATTCACAGCAACCTCCAACTCTTGTGCTCAAGCAATCCTCCTGCCTCAGCCTTCCAAGTAGCTTGGACTATAGGTACCCACCACAACACCCAGCTAGTTTTTTTAGTAAAGACAGGGTCTCACTCTCACTCAAGATGGTCTTGAACTCGTGAGCTCAAAGGATCCTCCTGCCTTGGCCTCCCAGAGCACTGGGATTAGAGGCAGAAGCCACTGCACCTGGCCCACAAAGACATTTCTTAAAAAGAAAAGATGCTAACCAAAAAATGCCCTGGTCCAGATGGCTTCACACCAGAATTCTATCAAATGTTCAAGAAAGAGTTTATTCCCATACTGCAAAAATTATTCCAAAAAATTGAGGAGGAAGGAATCTTCCCCAACACATTCTACAAAGCAAACATCACCCTGATACCAAAACCAGGAAAAGACCCAACTAAAAAGGAGACTTTAAGACCAATTTCACTCATGAATATAGATGCAAAAATTCTCAACAAAATCCTAGCCAATAGATTACAGTTTATCATTAAAACAGTCATACATCATGATCAAGTAGGTTTCATCCCAGGGATGCAAGGCTTGTTTAACATATGCAAGTCCATAAACGTTATCTACCATATTAACAGAAGCAAAAACAAAGATCATATGATCCTCTCAAGAGATGCAGAAAAAGCACTGGATAAAATCCAGCATCCTTTTCGAATTAGAACACTGAAGAGTATAGGCATACGTGGCACATTTCTGAAACTGATCGAAGCTATCTATGACAAACCCACAGCTAATATTTTACCAAATGGAGTAAAACTGAAAACTTTTCCTCTTAGAAATGGAACCAGACAAGGTTGTCCTCTGTCACCATTACTATTCAATGTAGTGCTGGAAGTGCTAGCCAATACAATTAGGCAAGACAAAGAAATAAAGGGCATCCTAGTGGGAGCAGAGGAGGTCAAACTCTTCCTCTTTGCTGATGATATGATCTTATACTTAGAGAACCCCCAAAGACTCAACCACAAGACTAGAAGTCATCAGAAAATATAGTAATGTCTCAGGATACAAAAATCAATGTCCACAAGTCAGTAGCCTTTGTATACGGCAGTAACAGTAACAAGATCAGAGGCTAATTAAGGACACAACTCCCTTCACCATAGCTTCAAAGAAAACAAAATACCTAGGTATATACTTAACAAAGGAGGTGAAGGACCTCTATAAAGTAAATTATGAAAGCCTAAGAAAGGAAACAGTAGAGGATATTAACAAATGGAAGAACATACCATGCTCATGGCTGGGAAGAATCAACATTGTTAAAATGTCTATACTTCCCAAAGCAATCTACCTATTTAATGCCATCCCTATTAAGAGACCAACATCGTACTTTCAAGATTTGGAAAAAAATGATTCTGCATTTTGTATGGAACCAGAAAAAACCCTGCATAGCTAAGGCAGTTCTTAGTAATAAAAACAAAGCTGGGGGCATCACCATACCAGATTTTAGGCTGTACTACAAAGCCATAGGGGTCAAGACAGCATGGTACTGGCACAAAAATAGAGACATAGACATTTGGAATTGAATAGAAGACCAGGAAACAAAACTGACATCTTACAACCACCTAATCTTTGATAAACCAATCAAGAACATACCTTGGGAGAAAGACACCCTATTCAATAAATGGTGCTGGCAGAAATGGATATCCACATGTTAAAGACTGAAACTGAACCCTCACCTTTCTCCACTCACAAAAATTGATTCAAGATGGATAAAGGACTTAAATTTAAGGCATGACACAATAAAAATCCTCAAAGAAAGCATAGGAAAAACACTGGAAGATATTGGCCTGGGGAAAGACTTCCTGAAGAAGACTGCCATGGCAATTGCAACAACAACAAAAATAAACAAATGGGACTTAATTAAACTCAAAAGCTTCTGTACAGCTAAGGAGACAACAACCAAAGGAAATAGACAACCTGCACAATGGGAAAGGATATTTGCATATTTTGAATCAGACAAAAGCTTGATAACTACAATCTATAGAGAACTCAAATTAATCCACATGAAAAAAGCCAACAATCCCATATATCAATGGGCAAGAGACATGACTAGAACCTTCTCTAAAGAAGATAGATGAATGGTTAACAAACATATGACAAAATGCTCAACATCCCTAATTATTATAGAAATGCGAATCAAAACCACTCTGAGATACCATCTAACCTCAGTGAGAATGGCCCACATCAGAAAATCTCAAAACTGCAGATGCTGGCATGGATGTGGAGAGAAGGGAACACTTTTACACTGCTGGTGGGACTGCAAACTGATTCAACCTTTTTGGAAGGAAGAATGGAGAACTCTCAAAGAACTCAAGCTAGACCTCCCATTTGATCCTGCAATCCCATTACTGGGCATCTACCCAGAAGGAAAAAAATCCTTTTACCATTAGAACACTTGCACTAGCCTGTTTATTGCAGCTCAATTTACAATCACCAAAATGTGGAAAGAGCCTAAATGCCCACCAACCCAGGAATGGATTAACAAGCTGTGACATATGTACACTATGGAATACTATTCAGCCATTTAAAAAAATGGAGACTTTACAGCCTTTGTATTAACCTGGATGGAAGTGGAACACATTATTCTTAGTAAAGCGTCACAAGAATGGAAAAGCATGAATCCCATGTACTCTATTTTGATATGAGGACAATTAATGACATGGTGAGGGTGGGGGAGGGGAGAGCAGAGAGAGAAAGAATGAGGGAGGGGTGGGGAAAGGAAGAGCAGAGAGAGGGAAGGAGGGAGGGCGTCTTGGTGTGTGCCACACCTTTTGGGGGCAAAACACGATTGTAAGAGGGACTTTACCTAACAAATGCAATCAGTTTAACCTGGTTTCTTATACTCTCAATGAATCCCCAACAATAAAAAAAAAGAAGAAAAGGAAAGATGCTGCTTCCTTGTAGGGGTGAATTTGACTCTCACTCAGGAAAATCTATTTTTATGTTTTTATACTGTGACCAGATGACATCTTTGTTATTCTTTTGGCAAATAATAATAGACTGTGTCTTTGGGAGAGACCTGCCCCTGGGCGGGAAATTGTCTTAGATACGCCTCTCTCTAGGGCAAGTACATCCAAAAAGGCTACCAATGAAACGATGCGATTAAAGGTGACAGATACTGAGAGATATTCACTACTAATCACCGTGCTAGTCCTGGGGACACTGAGATGAATGAGTTGCAGTCCCTGTCCTTAAGGGCTCAAATTAGACAACAAGGTGACTGTGTATAGTGGTTCTGCACTGCAGCTTGACACAGTTTGGCAGCAGAAAAGATAAGAGTTCAGCCTTGGCTGCATAGACCAAGGTGTGGCCTACTCAAGCTGGTCATGGACCTGGGCTCAAAGGCAGTTCTTTAAAAAAAAAAAAATCCCAAAAACTACACTTGGGAAATACAAATCTAACCCTCTGAAACTTATGGTAAAAATATCTCAAATCTAAAATTTCTGTCTTTGATTTTATCCATATTGTTATCTAACTCTGAAATGATTTGATAGGCAACAGGACTTTTTTCCCCCTTTGTCCCTATTACGCACTTTCAATCCCCTTTCCCACCAGGGGCACCCTCTTGGACATATTTAACATACAACCTTAAATATTCATAAAAATCAGGAAATGTTGGGTGGGTATTTTAGCTTACCTATGTCATGATATGTTATAAATCTCGTTCACTTCCTATTTTTTTCATGCAACACTGTGTGAAAATTTCCCCATGTTGCTGTACACTATATTTAGGCTGATGCATCTTCATAGCATAACCTGTAGTTGCATCCACCACACTTATTTTTTCTCTTTGTCAAGGGCACCTAAGTCGCCTCTAACTCCCTGCTTCCACAAAGCAATACTACAATGAAATTTGTATACATGTCTTTCCAGAATTTTCTAGGATATTCCTCCTAAGAGTGGGACTCTTGGGTCACAGGTCATACACATGTTGCCTTTCCCTAGACTCTTTCAGAATAGTTAGACCAGTCAAGTTCCCATCAGGAGTATAACACAAGGAAGTTTCCATCTCCTACATCAGCGTCAACGGTGTTATTATCCACCTTTCCGAATGTTGCCATTCTGATGGGTACAAAGAAATTTCTCATAATTGTTTATATATCCATTTCTCTGAGGATTTCTGACTTAAAATACTATATGACTGATAGTCTTTGATGTAGATTTTCTCTCTCCACACCAGAATACCCACGATGATTTTTAAAAAAAGAACAAAAGCAAATGGCACTCAGTAAAACGAGAATCGAATTGGAACAGAACAAACCTACAGGTCGGAAAGAATTTCTATAAATGCACCGCAACCCTCACCCACAATTCCAGCTCCACACGGCATGGACCCAGGGGTTGTACTACCTGGAAAACCAGGAAGCCAACCTTCTCTTGCGTAGGTATAACTGTTGAAGTAGACAGAATATTGTTGCCTACTCCAGCCTCCAGTGACTCTGCTTCCACAGCCATTATGAGTCCAAAACTCCTAAGAAGAAAAGGGACAGGAAGTGGGAGCGGCGGGTACAGCCGACTGTGCACATTGTGTTCTGAGACATGTAGGACCATAGGAAGAAGCTGCAACTGGAGATTGGACTTGCCCTAATAACAGGCCCCTGGCCTGCCACTTCCACCAACACCTGCCTCAAGTCCTTACTGTCACCTGGAATTAGAGCCCCACCTTACAGTGGTGTCACTGTGGGGAAAGGAAGATGTGGGGGAGGAGCAGACTGGAGAATGGCCTAAGTCTAAAGTTCTTTCATTGGGCACGCGCAGGGAAGACGTTCTCTCCACCCTGGGTTAAGATGTCAAGCCTCAGGATGTGAGCCTCAGGATCCAGAGGGGAGAGAAGGGCTGGCTCTACAAACACGGGAGCCATCTCCCCGTGGCTGCCTGGAGATCCCTGTAAACACACAAAGCTGGATAAGATCCTGGAGGATAAACCTACAGAGAAGAGAAGAGGGCCCAGATCCCAGCTCTGGGCGCACCCACCTCAGCGGGATAGCAGAGGAGGAAGAACCAGCAAGAGAGACGAGAAAGAGTGAAATGAGAGGGAAACCGGGACAGCGGAACTGCGTGCTAGCGCAAGGGCCAGGAGAACGAGACAGGAGTCAGCGGGAGCGAGCACCAGAGGAGTCCCATAAAGACAGCGGAGGAAGCACGGGACGGAGCAACACGGACAGCACGAGGGCCCTGCAAGAGAGGGCTGAGTGGGGACGGAGACGGGAAAGTGGAGACAACTCCACTTTCAGGAAGTCTTGTTGCAAACGACAGAAATGGGACACGGGAGAAAGGGGCAGGAGGTCAAAGGCAGATTGAGATTCTCAACCTGGCTGAGAGGGAGAAACAGTGTAAGAAGGAGGGACGAGTCGGAGAGCGAGTGTGCTCCATTTTAAAAGACAGTACAAAACTACCAGCAGCCAGACTGCACACGGGAGCCGCGCAGAGACAACGGAAGCCTGTGGCCACACGAGGCTACGGTGGCACGTTGGCTCGTCAGGGTGACCCCCAGAGATGCTGCTGGGGAGCACACAGGAGTCACTGCGTTCTCACCAGGAATGCGCGGTTCGTGATACTCTTAGTTGTTTATGTTTTAATGGATAACATACTTTTAAAGGGGAAGTTACTTATTTTATTTTCAATTAACAAATATTAATTGCATGTATTTATAGAGTACAAAGTGGTAGTTTGATATATGTTTACATGGCAGAAGGATTAAATCAAGCTAATTAACATATCCATCACCTTTCATACATATGTGTCTTTTTCTTTTTCTGTGGTGAGAACACTTAAAATCTATTCTTTAGTAATTTTGAAATATTGTAATAATAGTACCATATACTATTATTAGCCATGGTCACCATGCTGTGCAACTGATGTCTAAAACATGTTCCTCCTGTCTGACTGCAGTGCCGTACCCTTTGAACAATACCCCCCCACCTCTGTAACCACCATTCTCTCCACTCCCGTACACTGAACTTCTTTAGATTCCACACATACCTGAGATCATGCAGTATTTTTCTTTCTGTCCCTGACTTATTTCACTTAACACATTGCTGACAGGTCACGAGTTACCTGGTAACACGGATAATTTCCGCATAAAATATTATAAGCAGTCGAGAGATGAGGAGGGGAGAAAGAATAAAATAGGCCAAATGTGGGACAACCAAGCATTGAGACCGGGGGAGATGAATCAGGGAACAGCTGCTACATTAACAGATGGTCGACGGGCAAGTTCATGCAGAAACTCTCCATGCTACCAGGTAACTTGTGACTGGTCAGCAATGTATTAACATAAAGTCCTCCCAGCTCACCTGTGTTGTTGCAAATGACAGAATCTCCTCCCTTTTCAAGGTTGAATAGTATTTCATTGTGTATATATGCCACATTTTCGTAATCCTTTCATCTGTTGATGGACCCATAGCTCGCTTTCCTAGGTTAACTACTGTGAATAACACTGCAATGTCCACGGGAGTGTAACTATCTCTTTGACATGCTGATTTCATTTCCTTCGGATAAACCCAGAAGTGGGATTGCTGCCTCATATGGTAGGTAGTTCTGTTTTTAGCTTTTGAGGAATCACCACACTATTTTCCATAATGACTATGTTAATTTACACCCCACCAACAGAATATAAGAGATCTCTTTTCTCCACATTCTTGCCAATATTCTTTTCATCTCTTTGATATCTATTCCAACTGGGATGAGGTGATACCTCATGGTGGTTTCAATTTCCATTTCCCTGGTGATTAGTGCTGTTGAGTATCTTTTCATATATTTGTCTGTCTTCTTTTGAGAACTGCCCATAAGGTTCTTTGCTCATTTTTAATAGGGTTATTTGTTTTCTTGATATGAAGTTGCTTAAATTCCTTACATATTTTGAATACCAGCTCCTTACCAGATGTGTGGTTTGCAAATATTTTCTCCCATTCCATGGGGTATTTTTTCACTTGGGTATCAGATGTTTTCAAGTTACATTTTATCACATGATATTTTGTTATAATCTTATGTTATTGTGCCATATTTTGTTATCAATCTCTAAACTCTGGGCGGAAGATACCGCAACTCCAAAAATATCATTAAGCTGAAATAAGCCAATCCTAGACATCCCAAGAAAAAGAACTCTTTTCACTGTATTAAAATCAGTCTTAGAATTCAGAAAAGTAACCAAACGCATCATTCATTCCAGAACATATACTCTAAGTCTACTATGTGACAGAAACTGTCCTGGACATAAATAAATGGTCATGGTTCCTGCAAATGAATAATTACAAGTGGACAGAATGGCCAGAAAAGTACTCTGGGAAGAGAGACAATGGGAGCCCAGACTCATATGAGGGATGAAAAACAATCTGCTGTATAGAAAACAGAATGCAAAGTTCTAGGTAGAAGAAACATGGGGGTGGGTAATGCTGAGTGTTAGCGAGAGTACAGAAAATTGTATCTTGCTCCTAGTGGAAGCAAATATGGGTGAAAATTTTCAGTAGGGGGAGCAATTCAATAATTTTACGCAGCAATTTCATTTCTGGTAATTATCCTAAGGAAATTCTCAAAACTACAGTCAAACTACCTCCATAGAGGGGCCTTTAAGAGGTATTTTTAAAACCCAGATTAGTTTGTTTGAGTGGTGTGCTGGTACATGTTTAACAGCTACTTGACTCTCTTGGGGAAAAATGTCCTGATTGGCAGCATCTGTTACAAATGTCGGAGGTGTAATTAGGAACGATCCCTGACTTACAATGAGTGTTTCAACTTTATGATGCGTTTACTAGGATATTAAATGTATTTTTTTCACTTAATATCTCCAGTTTGCAAAGGGTTTATCAGGTCCCTAGAAGTGGAGCAGCATCTGTGCTCTGACTATGGCAGATTTTGAGTTACCAACATGGTGTCACTGAGTAAGGAGCTGGGAAGAGATGTGCACAACAGACTCTCACAGCCCACATGGGCTGGACACCACTGGGTTAGCATCCCTGCCCTGCACAGGGCCCTCCAGTGGATGTGCATTGCCCCTTGTAATAAAGTCCATGCTCCTCACCCTGACCACCAAAGCTCTGCAAGACCAGGTGGCTCCCACTTGCCTCCCCTGCCTCCTTCTGCCACACACTTTCCCCCTCACTCACTGTTTCTGAATTTTGATTCATCTCCCTAACTTCACTCCCACTCAGGGTCTTTCATTATATTCTTGCCTTGACCTTCCCCTTGTCATTCAGGTGTCTGTTAAATGCCACCTATTCAGAAAGGTCCTCCCTGAGCACCCTACCTGAGCTTGCCCACCCTTCGGTTCATTTGCTTGTTGTATTTGATTGATAGCTCTCATCACCACCTGAACTCATTTTACTTATCATTTTCTATTTTTTTCTTCCTTCCTTCCTTTCTTCCTTCCTTTCTTTCTTTCTTTCTTTCTTTTTTTTTTTTTTTGTAGAAACAGGATCTTGCTCTTGCTCAGGCTGGTCTGCAACTCCTATCTTCAAACCATCTTCCCATTTGGCCTCCCAAAGTGCTAGGATTACAGGTGTGAGCCACTATAATTTAAACTCCATAAGATCAGGTGTTTGTCTAGTTATGGTTACCCCTGCCATTCCCAGCATTGGAAAAATATTTGGCATGCAGTAAGTACTCAATAGATACTTGTTGAATATTGATGAGTTGATTAATTTATAAGAATCAAAAGTTTTAGAACCACATAAACATTCAGAATTAGAGAAATGGTGAAACTAACATTTATGGATCATTTACTATTTGCCAGGAACAGTAAAAAACATGTTATGTTTTTGTCTCACGTGTTTGCTGAAATATTATTAGGGAAGTTTCTTATTTCACATGTGGCTGTAGCTATTTACATTGGTCCAGAGCTCTTTAGCAAGGAGGGCTAAGAGGCAGGACAGCAGCTAAGTTCATGAGTCCCTCACTTAAAGGAGGGATAACAGCATCAAAATCTCTCCGTGAACTTCAAGCATCAGCCATCACAAAGCAAGCTTTCAGACAAAATGAAGTGTATTCTGTAAGCTCTCAAGAAAAAAATATAAGCATGTTTATACATATATGTAATGCTTAGGAAAAGACTAGAGGCAAGTACATCAAAGTGTTGGCAGTGGCTGGGACAGAGTGGGTAGACTCTGAGTGATTTTTATATTCTTCTTCATACCCTTCTACATTTCCCAATTGTATTTCAATGAGCATGACTTTTTAAATCAGAGGAAAAAAATCCATAGGCTGGCACAGTGCCTCATACCTATAGTCCTAGCCCTTTTGGAGGCCAAGGCTGGAGGACTGCTAAAGGCGAGGAGTTCCAGATCAGCCTAAGTAAGAACAAGACCACATTTTCACACACAAGAAAAATAAACAGAAAAATATTAGGCAAGTGTGGTGCTGTGTGCCTGTAGTCACAGGAGGCTGAGGCAGGAGGATCATTTCAGTCCAGGAGTTTGAGGCTGAAGTAAGCTATGATAATACCACCGCACTCTACCCAGGGAAGGGGAAGAGCAAGACTCTATCTCAAAAAAAAAAGAATATATATATATATATATATACATATATATATATATATATATATTAACATCATTTAAAAGGTCGAAGATTTTAAGGGCAATGGAATGCTAAACTTAAGAGAACATTAACCAGCTCAAATAAAGCAGGACTGGGAGGCTGCAAATGGGAGCCATGCTAATATAAGTCCTGTGGGGAGAGACCTTAACCAGACAAAAAGGCAGCCTGGGAAGTGGTTACCAATGGGGGAAGCACAGGGCGGAGAGGTGAAGGTGCAGAAGGAGACCATGGGGTGGGGCTGTACTTCAAAGCCTCCATCCCCAAACTCCACTCCTGCAGGGCGGCAAGCCTGGGTTGGAGTGTCCTAGGTGTCTGGCAAAAAGGGGCAAGCCCCTCAACACTGACCCAGGAAGGAAAGCTGAGCCCCCAGGCTAGAACTGGAAGAAACCTTGGCGCTCTGGGCCCAAGGGTTTCGAGGCCCGAAACAGTGGCCCACGCTGTGTATGGCTGACAACCACTTGCAGTGTGGCGGGTCCAAATGTGAACTGTGCCGTGTCAGATACATGCTAATTTCAAAGACGGTATGAAAGAAACGTAAAATACCTTATTAGCAAATTTTGATTGGTTTCATTTTGACATGATCTTTTTGATGCTTTGAATTGAATTAAGTATATTATTGATTTTGCCTGTTTCTTTTGACTTTTTAAATGTGGCTACTAAAAGTCTTAAAATTACACAGGTGGTTTGAACAATATTTCTATTGGACAGCACTGATCGAGACCAACCCTTTCATTTTACAGGTGACAAAACTGAACTGGAGAGGTTAAGTGGCTGGAGCTATTGAGTGAAAGCCACACAGCTAGTTACTGACACAGGACAGGCGGAACCCAGAGTTCCTACCAGCCAACCCAATCCTCTTGCCTCATCACTCAAAACACATACGGCGCGTTTGATTCTGGGAGCACTGAAACGATATTGCTTCGCTTCTGTACAGAAGGTCAAGGTTACTATCATCTGATGACAACTAAACTTGGAACTTTTTGTCCATGTCCTTTCCATTTGAAAATTGTCTTTGTGAAATGAGAGCATCTGTCAGTGTTTTCACTCATGTATCCTTTCAACCCAACCAAGTGTAGGGTGAAGTGGGGGGTTCTATAGAATGACAGGTGGAATCCAGTCATAACTGTCACCATGGGATGAGGTTTCCAATTAACAACAATTAAACTGGCTCCTGCTGTTTTGTTTAAGGACCGATTCTTTGCTTACATTAAATCTAGCTGAAGCTGGACAATTACAATAGGACAAAGCTTACCTGTGGCTTGGTTTTACTTTCATTGCCAAATATAAAGAAACAATGCTTTGCTGTTTCTTGGTTTTGACAAGGTTCTCATAGCTGAGAATAGGAGTCGTCTACCTAACTGCCATTCTCTCCTTCTGTCTTCCTAACAGAACCCTGATTCTATAAGGGACAGCTGAATGCTCCACTAATAAGACAACATTTTCCAGCCTCCTTTCTGGCTCTAGAAAGTCATGTGATGCAGATCCACCAAGGAGATACAATTGGAAGTTACTAGATGGGCTGTGGGAAAAGTCCTTCCAATATCACTGTTCCTTTTGCACTTTGCTTTTCTTCTGCTTTCTGCCTCTATTGCCCCCACCCCATGTTGGCCATGGAGCTACCACTTGTGGGTGTAAAGACCCTGATAGCATCAGAGAACTCCTTACTGGCACAGGATGGCTCCCCCAGTCTCCTCGTAACAAGAAAAATCGAACTGCAATTTATCCTTCATTCACTATATGCAAAAGTCAAATGAAGTTTCCGATACAAGATTCCACAAATGTATCTCTTATCCATCCATCATGTAGAATAAAGCATTTCATAAGAAGGCTAATTTAAAATGTAGGAACTTTCCCAAATCTATGATTTGCCTCAGGACAAAAACCTTGCCCTCAGGCGGCGCCTGTGACTCAGTGAGTAGGGCGCTGGCCCTATATACCAAGGGTGACTGGTTCGAACCCGGCCCTGTCCAAACTGCAACAACAACAACAACAAAATAGCCAGGCATTGGGGCGGGCACCTGTAGTCCCAGCTACTCAGGAGGCTGAGGCAAGAGAATTGCCTAAACCCAAGAGCTGGATTGGAGGTTGCTGTGAGCTATGACACCACAGCACTCTACTGAGGACGACAAAGTGAGACTCTGTCTCTAAAAAAAAAAAGAAACCTTGCCCTAAAGAATGCTGCAGATTGCCAAGCAAAATGGGCCTCATGCAACCATGGAAACCTTCTTGAAGTCACATGTCCTAAAAGTGTCTGAGTTGCTTTGTGGCTTGAAGAAGAGGAGAAAAATGAAAAAAATCCATGTGGTAAGTAGCATCCAGCACATAGGGTCACTGGCATGTCTTTTAGTCCCCTTGAGCAGATCATAATCGGATTAAAATATATGCCATTTTTCTTCAACTTTTAACTCTCTGCACCCCCAATCGAGCATTCAGCCAATCTCTGATTTCTATTAGAACACACCAATGCCCTCTTAAAATAATTCCCATTTGGGGAATCCCTTCTAGAAACTTCAAAAGCCACAAATGTCTTCAAAATGATGAAATGACCTACCTCTGAGTTTCATGGTTGTTATATGCTCTCATTGAAACCAAGTCAAAAGCAATTGAATTTTAAAAAAAGAAAAGAAAAAGCAATTGAATAGCAAAGATGGCGTGCACTGCCACATCAAAACTCACTCCACAGTTTCACCTTCTTATTCAAGGAAAACCACAACAGTCTTATATTGAAATTTTACTTTTAAGCAGAGCTTAAATTTACCTTTTGTTGTATTTGCACAGTTTGAATGTAGTTTTTTAAAGAAAGTTTTTCCTGAAAAATCAAGAGGCATAATTCTTTAGAATATCATTTTTCTATTTCAAATACATGAAAGAAACCAATGAAGTAAATTAGAGGCAAAATCATTCATACTGGGGTATGTTTGTGTGTGCCTGTGTTTCTAGAAATGTAGTGTTATTACTGTAAGACTCCAGTTGTCCGATAGATGATGAAAGTAAGGTTCTGGAAGGCTAATTGCTGGACTCCAATCCAGATAAGCCTCCCTCGCCCCACAACCCTGAGACTCAGCCGGAGAGACATAAATGATGATCCTGTGAGCCCCGAGATCTAGAACCTTGCAGAAATGTTCCAACTGCCTCTAAAATACCCAGAAAACAGTCTACCCTGTGCACAGAATATGCGGAAGTCCTTAGAGGACAAACTCAGTCTGTCTGCAGAGTCCACGAGGTAGCTACAGAGCTGCTTTGGGTCTAGATCAGTGGTTCTCAAACTGAGGTCATCTAAAGCACTTGTAAAAATACAAGTATATCTCCATGCCAAAACTCTACCTAAGATTAATCAAATCTGAATCTCTCAGAATTTGGATCTAGACACCCCATTATTTTTAAAGCAAACTGGGAATGGGGAAGGGGGTTCTGTGATCACTGAAATGGTCATTCTGGCCTCCTGGCCACAGCCCAGGGAAAACAGGACAGGCACTAACAACAAACATTAGTACTAATGACATTGGGCACCTTGGACACGAGCCTGAGACACTGTGTCCTCAGGCCCTGAAGATTAAGAGGTGTCCCCAGGCCCATGAGCAATAGAGCCAGGCACACTCACTCGGAAGACTTTTCAGTTGCTGCAAACTCTGCGGCCTGGACCATCTGACAGGACCCGGAGATTGCAGAGCTGAGCCCAGACCCAGAGGAAAGACTCGGGCCTGCCACTGACAGGTCGGACCCATCTCCAAGAGGCTGTGGAGAGAGGTCTGACAGACCTGCGACAGAGGAGCCCCTGAGGAGCACGTCCCAACACTGTTCTGGCTGCTTCTGGAGGTCTGGGGTACAGCAGAGGCTCGGCTGGGCTCTTTGTGTGGTGCAGGAGCCTCTAGGCCGGCCGCCCTTAAAGCCATCGTATGTCCCTCTCTCCTCTCAGGACGCGCAGCCCGCGGCTGTCCGCCCTCCTCAACAGCTGCCTTGGTTGAAGCTGACTGTGCAGACCAAAGTCATGGCCCTCTCCTGGGGCAGTCTGCATCCCAGTGACGGGTTGATGAAGGGATAGAAAAGCCTGGCCTTTTTGCCCCAACTCGGGAAAACTCGGGAAGAGTGTCCAAGCTTCAGAGCCCCACAGGTCTCTGTTGAGACAGCATCCCAGCCACCTTCCCCTCTGACCAGTCCTGGTCTCCTCTCCCTTCCCAGCACTAATCCTGAGAGTGCCCCTACCAAACCTCCCGCACAGTAATCCCCTTCTCCCTCTGTTTCCCAGAAGCCATTCTGCACCAAGCAGCCTCACCCTTCCAACAGCAGCAAGGGGTCGGAGGCCCAAGAGCAAGGTGGGAGGAAGGTCAAGTGCCCTGGGAGTGGAAGGGGAGAGCATGGCTTTACAGAGCCCGGGCACTCAGCCAAGCCCGGTCGGCAAGCCAGATGTGCTGCATCTGACCCAGAGGGCATGGCACTCTCTTTAGCCCTATAACCCCATAGTTGCTCCAGAGGAGATGAAAAGGAGAAGCCAGGAAGAAGGGGGGAGTGTAGCCTGGGAGGGGGAAGAATTGGAAAAGAGGGGCTGGGAAGAGGTCTGAGTACCAGCCAGGTGCCCAAACAGACTTTGCCTAGAGGCCATCTGTGAAACAGCTTGCAAAACAGGGAAAAAGTGATTTCAACAGCTTGGCGTTTACTTCAATAGTTTGGCATTTAATTCAATATCAAGCAACTTAACAAAGAGGAAACAGAGGCTCAGAGAGGTGAAGTGATTTACCCAAAGCCATCCAGCTTGTAGGGGATACATCCAGGACTGAAAACAAACTCTACAATTTGTGCTCTTAACCGCTGGACAACCCTGCCTCAAACAAAAAACAAGGGCTACCTCTGGCCCACATTACAACAGCAGGGCCCAGAGAGGTGAAGAGACCTGGCCAAGCTCACATAGCTTCCCGGTGGCAGTTTCCTTTATAAAAACAATTCTTTAGCAACCCTATACTACATGTGAGCCTGGCACTGCACCAGTGCCAGATTTAATGCCATCCCTCCCAGGAGTATATGTGTTGTGAAAGAGAGCCATGGGGTTAGAATGATAAAGGCAGTTTTCCTAGTCCACCAGCCCAAGGAGGGAACCTTGGTTTGAAAGCAGGGTACCTCTCTGAGACAAATATACCCAACACAGCATGGCCAGTGTCACTCACCTGCAGCAAAGCCAGAACCACAAACCCACCACTTGGGCCCAAGAACAGCACACACCAACCAGCACCACCTGGACACACACACTTCTGTCCCCAGACCCACACCCAGGAGACACACAGGGTTCCCTAAAGGAACTCCAAGATTCAGCAAGCCTCTTGCAATCACCCCTAGAAAGGCACCAGGGCTCCCTGCTCCATGCAGGATGCCACACGCTGAGCCACAGCATCCCCAAAGCACTGCTCTGGCCCTGGATAAAACCGAAGCTGTCAGCATGCTAATTAGCCACCCGGAGAGGCCGGGAACGCTGGCTGACAATGAATGACTCCATCTCTCTGTTTTCTGCCGGCATTTTATTAATTCATCAGGCCTCTCCATTGGGGCCAGAGAGATAACACAGACTTTGAAAGTTCACATTTGAATTTGAGGCTGAGATGCACAGGAGGGGTGGAAGGGAGACGGGCCAGTCCTCACGGGAAGCAAGGGCAAGATGTGGGACAGACCTGTCCAGACCCGCTTCTAGGACTTTGTCTGCCAGAAATGAAAGTGTCTCTCTCACATGGGGCTTTCCTGCAGCACTGCTGGCCACGGCAACTGGAACCAGCTTGCACGGGGGCTGCTGGGCTAGACTGCACTGAGGAATGCTGTGCGGCATGGACGAGCCACTACAGACCCCTTTCCAGAAACCACCGAGGAAGGATGCCCGCCACATATTGTACAAGTGTAAAACATAAAAGAATAAGGGGAAGATGAAGACTTATTTGTATCATATGATTAATTTCGTAACAGACAGTGAAGGAGGGCTGGAAGGAGTAAGAAGGGCTGCACACATTTTCCCCAGCTTCAGCACAGACAGAAGGGGAAAGAAGCAACCAGCCACGGAGGATGGTACCTGGAGGGAGGGCAGGACGGGGAGGGGCTGGGAGAGAGGGGCAGGAGGAAGCCGGACTTGACTCCAGCACACCCAAGCCAGGTATGTTGGGCCAGGACTGTCCCAGGACTGACCACAGTTCTGGTTCCTTTAGAGGGAATTTACCCAACTCCTCCCTGTTCCCTTCGTGAATGTGGGAAGGGATGTAGGTTCCTTGCAGTTAGTGAGATTGCTCCGGGGAGACCAGTGAGGCTGGGCCGGGGGCTGTGCGCTCAGCTGCAGGGGGTCCTCCAGGGGGACCCAGCAAGAGGCTAGGGAGGAAGGGAGGAGGAAGAGAGCCTTTCCTACTCACACCCAGGCCCGCACGCCCTCACTGCTGCCCCGCACTGGCTTTGAGATTAAAAAGAGGAAGAGAAGGATGGTAAGGGGCCTAAAGCAGCAGGGCAGAGGACGGGCAGGGGCAGGCGGACGCGCAGTCCGGAAAGGGGCCCGGGCCAGGCAGGTGCTGCCACTGGGAAGGTGTCTTTCTCTGTGCCCTGGCTTTGTCACCTAAACGTCAAATAAGAAGTTACGTGAGATGATATTTCTAACGGTCTTACTGTTATCACAGCGCCGTGAATACCGTAGGTGTGTGCCCGACTGTGTTTCAGCAATGTCACATAGTGTGTTTTTCCAACTAAAAACGTTGAAACAAATTTCTTCAACTATGTCTACTTCCTTAGCATTATTTCATTTTCTACTTGTGTCTTCAAACAGCCCGTCACATCCCAGGCGAAATGCTGTGGACTCATCTGCAGCCGTGCAGCCTGGCGGCTCAGCGCAGTCCCCAGCGCTCCACTGGCTCCGCTAAGGTCTTTCCTCCTCCTTCCTCCACCCCCCTTGCCTCACCTGTGGCCCTGTGGCCCACCGTTGGTCACCTCAGCTATCAAGCACTGGGAAAAGCCTGCAAGACAGAGGCTGCGGCTGCAAAACGGAGAAACAGCCACTTGGAGGCACCATTAAAAAGGGGAAAAAATCTCTTGAGAAAAACGGGGGGATGTGACAAATTGCGCAGCTGGCACTAGAGGGCGCCGCTGTTCTCATTGTCTTCAAAAAGGCAGCTGGAGGCAGATTCCGTTATTTTGGCTGAAGAGTTTATTTGTGAAGATATATATGGCCATGAGGACACAGCGGACACAGCCTATGGGACTGAAGGGTATTGGGGAGTCTGGCTCTCCTGCGCCTGCAAATGGGACAAGACACTAACGGTGCGGGAAAAGGAAGCATAGACATGAACTGAGTACCAGGCTAAGTCACACACCCTTCCCCCACCTTCCTCCTTCCAGGCTGGCCCTAGAAGGGAAGAGGTGGGACGGCAGATCCCGTGGAGCCCTTGCTCCTTGCCCTGTGTTCTGGGAAAGGTGGGAACACTTCTGCTTTCTCTGGCGGCATCCAGTGGCTTCAGCAAAGGAGCCCAGAGGTTATGCGCTCTCGCTTTCTCAGCGATGAGAGCCGCCAGCGGAGAGGGGGCCTGTCACCCTGCAGAGGGCTCCTCTGGCACAGCCCTGCTGAGTCAGCAGAGGGCTCAGCTGCCAGCAAGCCCAGGAACTCACTGCTCAGACACCACCACATTTATTCTCCAGACCTGATCTCTAGAACTGTGAAAGACTTGACAGCGAAACTAATGTAGGAAAAGCAAAGCCACTAGAGGCCAGACCTAGAAACAGAATCTCTGGAGGACAGGTAAAGAAAACACAAGGTTGATTGCTAGAGTTCCCCCAAAGGGCCCATCTTAAAGCAACTCTCTAGAAGTCACCAGAATTGTGTCAGTTCCCCCGGGGAGAGGCTGATTCTCTGAATTCTCTGTGCCTTCCTGTTCTCATAATTCTGAGAAAGCAGGGCATATGCTACAGGTCCCTTCCTGGCTGGTGGTTTTCAAACGTGTTACTGGCTAGCACTAACAGTGTGGTGCAGGCGCATGGTTTCTGTGTTCTCCTGGCATATGTTCTGGTTTCTGCAAGCCTGTTATATGTTATACTACAACCCCAAAATTCCAAAATGCCTCATCTTTTGGAGAGGGGTTGGAATTTGCAGGGCTTGAAACCCAGGTGCTTTTGGGCCAAACTGATCATCTAAATGAGTGAAACAGCCCTGGCAGGAGGAAACAGCAGCGACTATAGTGATACAGAAACTTCTTGTCCCCTCTAAAGCATACAAATTTAAATGGAACTAAAACATCAGATCGTTCAATAAGGCACTTCTATTTAACTAAACAAATTCTGCCATGTGCCCTCCCTACAACAGAATTTGCAGATTCTTGTATTCTGAGAACTAAATCAAGCGATACCTGACTTGGCCACTAAGTGGCAGCATGTGGACTGAGGTCTCCACTTGGTCTTCCTGTTAGGGACAGGCATGGGCTGCCGTTCAAGAGGCCCGGTGGAAATTGGCCCAAAGGCCTTGAAAATTCAACTAGAAGGTATCAAGGGTGAGACATGTGTTTCCTCACAGAATTTGGTGCTGATGTTGAATGTGGCGAGAATGCTGGTTAGATGCTTGAATTATCTCTTCCAAGTCAATAGAGCCGGATGGCATATGAGACATAAGTAAGCAGGACTCACAGGACTAGGTCCTCCAGGCTATCACTTATCATAGTCCATCAACCTTGTGCACACAAGAAAGTTCACGGAAAGTACCAGCAGTCACCCAGACTCTCAGGCCTCCAGTGTCCTCATCTGTAAACAAGGCAAGCTGGACTAAATAATAATAAAAATAATAATCACAGCTGATATGCATAGACTGTTTCCCTTTGTCAGACTCTGTGCGTTTCCTCAATCTCCTACAAGCTGCTGTGGTCTACCAACATAAACACCTGCCCCCAACTCTAACTGTGGCTTCTGTACCCGGTGCCGTGAATCTCTGGCGCTCTGCTGTAGACAGGCTCCTGAAGGAGAGGAATCAGATGGGAAGGGAGAACAGAAATAATCATCCCCTGGACTGAGTACTTTACATTTTGTTTATACTTCACAACAATTCAAAAAAGTTACTATATTCATCCACAATCTAGCAAAAGAGGAAAACAAGGCTCAGAAAGCTGAATATTTTGTCCAAAGCCAAGTAAGACATGGTTCCGTGAAGATCAAACAAAGGCAAGAAAGAGGGTGGCACACAAACAATCTGCAACTTAATCTGCCTGGGCCTGGAAGCCTCCACACCCCAGAGCTGACCCTAATCTAGACCTAGAGCCCCTGAGGTCCTGAGGTCCTGGACTAGACCCGACAGTACAGCTGGGAGCTGTCAGCGGCCAGGTGAAGATCTATAATGTAATCACCAGTGTACCACCTGTTTACAGAGCATTCATCATTCCCAGACACTTGCCAAGAGCCTAGGCATCAGGCATTGCTCTAGCACTGGGGGTGCTACTAGTCAAAGTCCCTGCTTTCATGGCACCGACACTCTTGTGAGGGGGGCAGTCACCTGCACAGAGTCATGTGACACAGTGACCAGGGTCTATTTTAGGCTGGGTGGTGAAGGACAACCTCTGACCAAGTATCACTTAAGCTAAGGTCTAAATGATAAGAATGAACCAACCCTATTAAGATCTGAAGAAAGAACATTCCAGGGGAAGGAACCAGGGCAGAGACACAAGTAGATATAGGCCTGGCCTCAAAAGAAGGCCAGTGGGCAGGAGTGAAGGGAACAAGGGAGAGAGGTTGGGGTGGGGCAAAGACCAGGGGGAGGGCTTCCTAAGCCAGGGAAAGGGGATCAGATTGTCTGTGTCTATGGTGAATAAACATTCCCTGACTCCAGAGAATCAAAGATGCAAGGAGCAAGCCCACTTAGGAAACCATTGCAATGGTACAAGTGACAGTGGCTTGGAAGAGACTGACAGCAGAGGGGAGGGAGAACTGTTTGGACTTAGTATATGCTTGGGAGATGGCACTGGCAGGGCTTGGCACTAATCCTAAGTGAGGAAAAGAGAAAGAAAGAGATAAAAAAGATAATGAAAATATTTGGCTTAGGCAACTAGAGAGATGCTATTTACTGAGTGAGGGAAAATGAGGGGCCAGATGGGATCAGGAGAGGATCAGGAGTTTTGTTCTCATGCAGAGATGCCAGGCAAGCATTTGGCTATCGGAGTTAAGAGTTCGTAAGAAATCCATATTCAGGAGCCACTTACATATATGTGGACCTGATTGAGATCACCCAGGGAGACTGCAGGCAGAGGAAAGGCCCAGAATACCTTGGGGCTCACCAACATCTTGAGGTCCCCACCCATCTAAGTGATGCAATAAATATGGTCAAAACTTAAAACAGGCCAGCAAGGTAGGCATTTCTTTTTTTTTTGAGACAGAGTCTCAATAGGTCATCCTGCATAAAGTGCCATGGCATCATAACTCACAGCAACCTCAAACTCTTTAGCTCAAGCGATTCTCTTGCCTCAGTCTCCCAAGTAGCTGGGACTATGAGGTGTGCACCACAACATCTGGCTAGTTTTTTCTATTTTTAGTAGAGACAGGATCTTAGTCTTGCTCAGGCTGGTCTCGAACTCCTGAGCTCAAAACTCAAGCAATCCACCCGCTTCAGCCTCCCAGAGTTCTAGGATTACAGGCATGAGCCACCACACCTTGCCCAAGGTGGGTATTATTACCTCCACTGCAGAGGTTACAATGTGCCCAAGGGCCCACAATTTATATACAGTAGCATTGCAAGAATTTGAGCATGAATTGGGTTCCTGTCATTTTCCTGGTGCTGTGCTGATCATTCGGGGAACACTAAAGGGAGTAGAAGCCTTATTAGGCTCTAGGACCAGAGGACCTGGAAGGAATTTTCACTGGCTTTGTGATACTGGGCAAGTAGCTGAACTGCCCCATGCCTCAGTTTCCCAGTGTGTAAATTTTTTTTTCCTTTTTATTTTGCAAACATCTATTAACGGCCTATTATGGGCCTGGCACTGTGCTAAGTGATGGTCACACAACAGGGAGCAGACAGACTTCTCTAGTAGGGGATACAGACGTGTAAACAGGCAATTACAATACAGTGTGATAAGTACTGTGATTAGGAAAATACTGCTTCCCCCTTTACAGAGTAAGTCATGCCAACCTACGCAAACTTGAAAGTTACACATAATTTCTTTTCTTCTAAACCTATATGCAATAATAGTCCCACACAAAATGTTTCTGTTCTTTATAATAGTACCTATTATTTCCATTAGAATAAATAATACATGCAAAATACCTTGCATATAGCCAGTGCTCAGCAAACGGCAGCCCGTCATTACTAAGACACAGGTTTGGGGCTTAGCACCCCCTCTAACTCAGTTTTCTCTTCTGTATGTTAGGAATAATAATCGCTAATCCATGGGGTCATTGTGAGGGTCAGAAGAGATAGCATATATGAAAACACCTTGGAAGCTGGAAAGAATTATATTAAAGTATCAGTAAAACGTTTTTAGCACAGAAGGACCACCTGGTATCAACCAAGAGGTCCTTATAACTGGAACATCGGGCCTGATGAAACCTTTGAAGAGGTTCATTAGGTAATAACACTCTACACAAGAAAATCTGCCTCATCTGAATCACCAAAAATATTTTCCATAGAAAAATGGAGACCCTTCCCTCTGACCCTGTCAACTCCTTCCCTGCTACCATCTGGCTCACCCAGACAAAAGCAGAAAAAAAAAAAAACCTCCCAGGTTGGTTTCTAGGCTTTGTGAATCTCCAGATCCCCAGGGAGGCAAGCTCTATAAAGCTGGTGGTATGTGCTATAGGCTGTCAGCTTGTAGGCAGTGGACAGGGCCTTGGGATGGGTTGGAACTGGGGTGGAGCAGGAAGCTGGAGGGCCACCCAAAGAGAACCCTTTCTGATTTCCCTCAGTAGTACATCCATGCCCTAAGAAAGGACTAGAGTGCCCTAGGACTAGAGCCAGGGGATTCCTGTCTGTAGAACAGACACCAGGAGAGGCCAGAAAGCAGAAGACAAAAGGGAAAAGAAGAAGGCTCCATCTCTCCAAGGTACACAGCAAGTGCGGGGTCCTGAGTAGCCCCGAAGGAAGGCACACAACAGACTCCTCCCTGCCTCTGCTGATTGTTCAACAGGAGGGCCTTGTGCAGTCAGCAACCTGCACAACCACGTGGCTGTCCCAGCTGCCTCCTTCCCTGGAAGGGAAGCTAATTAGGAACAGGCAGCAATTCCCTTCAGTACGTTTATTTCCTCCTTCATTCACCAGATTCTTCTTGTGCACTAATTATACCCAAGGCACTGTTTTAGACACTGGGGATAAAACTAAGTCATGCTTTCAGAAAGCTTACACTCCAGTCTCTCTCTGTGTGTGTTAGGGAAACAATAATAAAAGCTATGCTGAAAAATAAAAAGGAAAGAGTGACTTGGGGAAATGCCATTCACATGGGGTGGTCATGAAGTCCTCAAGAGTAAAGGAGGGGAGGAACCACACAGAGTGGGCAGCAACGGCAGAGGCCTTGAGGTGAGGGCTCTGAGCACATTCAAAGAAAGCAAGGGGCCAGCTAGCTGGGGCAGAAGGAGCAGGGGAAAGAGGAAGACAGGAAGCCAAGATGTCTGTGGACCTCCAGGGGCTGGGGGAGAGGCCCAAGAGGTAGAGGAGGGACAGCACACAGGGTCTTGTAGGACATGCTAAAGGCCTTGGGTTTCCTTCTGTAGGAGACGGGAAACCACTAGAGGGCTGTCAGCTGAGGACTGATGTTATACATTTCTGAAGACTCTTTGACATAAACTCCCTGTACTATCTTTCTAAATACTTTGTAAATCAGAAAAAGAAAAAGAAAGGATCTTTATCTGCAGGGGTGGGGGAAGGATTCCAGCAGGGAGGGGTAGAAGCACTAGGCTTGTTAAGAAGTGGCTGACATAATCCTCGGGGGCAAGATACTTAAACTGAGCCCCAACTGTAAAAATGGAGTTCATGATGGTACCAACCTCACTCAGTTTTCACAGGGATAGATGAATTAACACTTGTAAAATTACAAATATCTAGAACAGTGCTGGCATCCAGTAAGTACCATATAGGTGCATACAGAATAAAAATAAAAGGTGCTTAGACCAGGGAGATAGTGGTAGATGTGGTGAATGTGATCTGATACATTTTGGAAGCATCAGCCAATAGGGCCTGGCAAAAGTTGTGTGTCAATGTGAGAACTGAGATGGCGCCAACATTCTAGGCCCCTATGAAAGAACGTAGGTACTATAATATTTACCGAGATAGGGAAAACTACAGAAGGAGCAGGTTTGGGGGGAAATTAACTTTTGGTGTTGGATGTGTCTGAAATGCCTGTGGATATACAAGTGAAAGTGGTGAATAAGTGGGTGGTAGCTAAAATTCAGGGAGGAGGTCTAGGCTGGAGATACGAATGGCATCACCAGTATATGAAGCTAACTACAGGACTGGGACTGCCCTTTAGGAAGTAAGTGTTGGTAAGAAGAGAAAAAGACGGAGGCCTGAGCCACGCGCGGGCCCGTCCAAGTTTAGAGACTGAGAAAAGAAAAAGGAAATCAGTGAAAAGATTACTGGGCAAGCAGAAAGGTGGAAGGAGAACCAAGAGTGGTATAATAAAAACCATGTGAAGAGTTTTTACAAAGAGGGAATGATCAAATGCTGCTGCTGCTGCTGCTAGGTCAAAGAAGTTGGACACAAAGAATCACCCGGTGGACTTGGCAATAGGGAAGTCTCTGTCACCCCATCAAGAGCTGTTTGTTTGACAAAGGCCTGATTGCAATGAGTTCTAGAGGGAACAGGGAGAAAAAAATTGGACAACAGAGAGAATAGACAAAAGGCTCATCTTGCTGTTTGTGGGCACCAGTCTCCACATATAATGTGGCAAGTGGTCAGTCCCCAGTAACAGGAGGAAAGGCCTGGTGCAGGGCCCGGGTGCAGCAGGAGGTCCATGTTGTGGGTGGAGCTTGTACATGTCTCTTCTGATTGATGCCATTTTCCCAGGGAAATAGGAAGGCAGTTGTCATGAGCTAGAAAGGGGCTGACAGGAGACATTGGGATTTGAGAATTAAAGGAAAGGTCTATGAAATAATCTCTAGAAGAGTGTGAGAATGAATGGAAGAGGGAAAACTATAACTTCTGGGCAGGATGAGGGCTGAGTTGAGGTGGCAGTTCACACGGAGGCCCGCCAGATCCAGAATGCAAGGCAGTATGGCGGAGACATCCGCCCACACAGAAGGCAGCTGCAGACCAGGCAGCATTCTAGAACAGTAGAGGTGGAGCTGGGCAGGGGGAGAAAGCAAGGGGAATGCCCAGAGAAGGTGGGGAGAATATAGAGGATTCTGCTGCTGATGGAACGTGCATTCCAGGCAGTGCAATATTAAAGTCTGGAGAGTAGGTAGGGGAGGAGTGGGAAGTAGATTGGTGTAAGGCACACTGGAAGGCAGAAGGGGAAGGGGTCTGGGTGGTGGGGGAAGCATAGCGGTGTTCAGCGCGGAGGTCTCCAAGCAGCCTGCTGTGATGAGGTGTGAGGGCAGGGGGCAGAGAGGGTGGGACAATACCACTGTCTCTATCACTTCCCATTTTCTCTTCAACCCAGTCCTCTAGGGCAGTGGTTCTCAACCTTCCTAATGCTGCGGCCCTTTAATACAGTTCCTGTGGGTTGTGACCCACAGGTTAAGAACCGCTACTCTAGGGCTTCTGACCCCATCACCCTGCTGCAACTGCTCCCATTAAGGTCACCTCTGTGTTGTCAAAACCAATGATTCCTTCTCTATCTTCATTTTATTCAACCTCAGCAACATCCCACACAGATGACGACTCCGTCCTTCTGAACACACTCTTCCTCTCGCCTCTTTATCCCTATACTCTCTGATTTTTCCCCTCTCCTACTCTTCATCTCCTTTATGAGCTCGTCCTCCACTGCTACACTCCTAAAAACAGACATTCTCCAAGGCCATTGATGTGTCTTCCCTATTTCATGACCTCATGGCCCTGCCCAGGTGAAAGCAGTCTCCCAATCATCCCACCACCACCCCATCCTGCACGGCTGATACAAGATCTGGACATCATCCAATTAGCAAATGTTTAACTTAGCGAAAGACATCAACGTTATCTGCACACTGCTAGTCTTGACGAAGCTAGCTTTTCATTGAGTATTGTAGGAATTCTTAGGTTCGGCCATATGACAGGCAATGAGTGACACAAACAATGTGTAAATAGTCTCTGCCCTCACATTGTTCAGGGTCTTCTTAGGAAGATAAGATAGAGGTACATAAAAAGACAGTACTTCTAAATATGAAACACTACCAGCTATCAGATGGGCATGGTATTCAAATGGCCCTCTAAGTCCTCCTACTCATTTGTCAAAGTCATGATGAGGTGATTTACTCAAGGTCACACCACTAATGAGGTCATCCTGGGAACCAGACCCGAGTCTGTCAACCCCCACACAAACACTCTCCCCACTGCATCTTAAATGGGTGTTTCAGATAAGAGGTGCTGTGGGATTACAGTGAAAGGCACTGTGCTTTCATGTGTATAGGCATGGATTCCAGAACCAGACTGTCAGATAAGGGTTCAAATCACAAAACAAGCTCAAATCACAATGCAGTTACTACCAAAGTGACCAAAGGAAAGTCACTTAAGTTCTTTCTCTGTGCCTTGTTGGTTAAATGTAGATTATACGTGTACCCACCCTCATAGTTACGATGAGGGTTAACATGAGTTAATACATGTCAAGGGCTTAAAATGTTGCCTGGCACCCAGCTGAAGAGCCAGCGGGCTGGATGACAGGCAAGGAGAGGGACCTCCAACCCCCACCAGAGGCTCCAATAGCTAAAAAGACTGGACAACTGCCAAGGAGACACCTGTGCCTTGGTATCTCCTTCACTTTACACTTAGGACTAAATGTGGAACCCCCATTTCCTACACCTAGGTCAATTTCTTATGAATTTCCTAGGCCTCAATTCCAGGAATGGACTGTATCCATTCACTGATACACTCATTCACCTTGCCCTGTGGAAGGGACTGTATTCATTCGTTTCCTGGCCAAGGAACCCATACACCTATATATACCCTGAGACTAAAGGCCTAAAGGAGGATACGGGGAAAGACCGGGAGAGAAACGGAGAGAGCCTCTCTCTCCCCACTTGAATTCTCTCCCTCTACCAGGAGCTTTAGTATTTTCTGTATTCTTTTCTGTAAATAAATTCTGTCTTACCACTGGGGGTGTGGGGGGGGAATAATGTAATGAAGAATAATAAAATACATGTATTTGAAAATTTAAAAACAAAATGTTGCCTGGCACTTAAAGAGAGCTATGTAAGGTTTTAAAGACTAATAGTGCTGAGAGATGAACAGCAGAGAGGTTTGCTGAGTGCTGGCTCCTCTCTGAATCCTGGGAGTTGGGCATATCAGGGCTCACAGAATGAACACATGAACCAACAAACATTAACAATTAACAGCCGTAAGGAGCAGAGATTGGTCATCTCCCCTTACTTCCACCATCCAGAACATCCACCAAACCAAGTAGGCAAATTCCACCATGACCACCACCACCATTGAAAACCACCCGTTACTAGTCTCTGAGCAACTGATGACATCCAACAAGTCAACAAGCAAGGGGAGTTAAACACATCTGGACCACAGGACATGCAAACATGCAGAGTAAACTCCATCATCCAAACGACAAAGTCCTTACATCCCCTGGTGGGTGACTGAGAATTCAATGAAAGGCCATATTCCTTTAGTTTAGACCTCCTAGGAATAAAAAGCTCAAGTTCTCCACACACATGAATTGGATTCAAGTCGATCTAAAACAGAACATCAACCCTTTCGCCCTACACAAAAAGAGCAGAGATAAAGGCTCGAGTGGCCACAGATCCTGGGCAGTGTCTTCCATCCCCCGGAGACTGGACCCCACAGGCAATCGACCGTTCCTCCGGTTGATACTGGAGAGTGGCGTTAGTCGCAATTCCTGAAGGACAGACGAGATAGATGATTCACGTTTTGATGGATTCCCTATGGTTTTCAGGAAAGCTCAGAGTACGAAACAGATCCCAGTTCTTCCCCCACAAAATCTAGGTGAATCCGGCGAGTTTGGTCAGGCAAGCTTGATCCGCCCGCCTCTGACGGCTGGAGACCTTACCGCGGGAGGCCAGGCTGGGTAGCGCCCCCAGGGGACGCCCCGCCCCGCGGTGCCCCAGACCCCGCCCCCGGCCGCCCCGCCATACTCACTCCCACTCCTTGCGCCGCGCCTGCGGGGTGCTCTGCATCTTGTGTGCCTCGTGCGCTTTGATGATGTCGCGCTGCTCGATGAGGCCCCCGCGCCGCCGCTTCATGACCTCGGGGCTCACCGGCAGGAAGGGGCCGGAGCCCGCCTCCAGCGCCGCGCCGCCGCCGTCCCAGCCCGGGCCCTCGCCCTCCTGCACCGGGAAGAAGTTGTCGAAGCCGGCGGCCGCGGCGCGCGGGGAGGCCGGCAGCATGCCCACCTCGTCGGAGGCGTCGGCCTCGAGCAGCGCGCACTGCTGGGGCCGCCATGCCTCCTCCTCCGGCAGGGCCAGCACGTGGCGGCGGCGGCCCGCAGCCCCCGGCTCAGGGCTCCCCACAGCCGGGCAGCGGGCGGGCTCGGGCAGCCTGCGGCCTGGGCTCAGTCCACGCATCTCGGGCACCATCACAGAACATTGCTCTGCCGGGGCGGGGGCGGGCAGAGGGAAGGGTCAAGGGTACAGAGAAATAGAGAAGAAAAAGAGGTTAATGACTTGTCCCCCAGGCCGAGGCTTCGTTCCAGACCTGGCCCGGAAGCCAGCACACAGTAGGAGCTCAGTAAGTGAAGTTGAAGTCAAGAGCACCTACTGTGGACCAGGCTTCGTGCCAGATGCTGGGTACGCAGAGGTTAGCAAAGCAGACCTGCTTCTTGCCCTCATGGACGTCACAATCTAGTGTAGAAGACAGAGGTTAAAGAAATGAATATACGGAGAGATCCAAAGGCTGCCCATCTCACCCTGGACAGCCAACTAGCTGCTCCCTCCAATTTTTTTTTTTTTTTTTTTTTTTGAGACAGCGCCTCAAGCTGTCACCCTGGATAGAGTGCAGTGGCATCACAGCTCACAGCAACCTCCAATTCTGGGCTCAAGCGAGTCTCCTGCCTCTGCCTCCCAAGTAGCTGGGACTACAGGCGCCCACCACAACGCCCGGCCACTTTTTGGTTGCAGCCGTCATTGTTGTTTGGCGGGCCGGGCTGGATTCGAACCCGCCAGCTCAGGT
>CAUYRH010088060.1:0-52920 GCA_963574655.1 Perodicticus potto
AGGGGTACAATGTGCTAGTTTCATATACAATCTGAAACATTTTCATCAAACTGTTTGACATAGCCATCATGTCATTTTCTTAGTTATTGTATGAAGACATTTGTATTCCGCATTTAGTAAGTTTCACCTGAACCCGTATAAGATGCACCGTAGGTGTGGCCCCACCATTTACCCTCCCTCCACCGATCATCCTCCCTCCCTAGTAATTAATTTTATTTCACCAACATATCAGCTCACGATGGATTGGAAATAAAAAAGCAGAACCCCTGAACTGGTCTTTCAAGCCCGATGAGAAGTGCTAATCCTTAAGAGACTGAATTCAAAGGAAATCTGGTCAAGTTTTGACATGGAGACAGACTGATCTCCTCAGATCTCCTATTCCCGGAGCGTGTCAGATGAACATCTTCACTACATAGAGAAAGAGGCCTCTACAGGCTGCTCAGAAACTGGCCACAGGTTCTACTAACTTGTGCTCATGGACGCACTGAAGTGGGTATGTGCATTTCTGAGTGAGTGTCCACAACAGAGACCCATGAGCTCCATTCATTGATGCTGCAACTCTGCTCAGTACCTACAGCATGCCGGGAGATACAGATTCTTGATGCTGGAGGCACAGCAGGGCTTGCAGCTTACATTCCAGCGAGAGGAGAAAAACAACAGAAAAATAAGCAAAACACAAAGTCTACAGGACCACACAAATTGGTCTCTGGGTAACAGGGAAGAGAACATGATTGGCCCCCTGGTGAATGAATGGTGGCCTCAGTTGATCAGTTGCACACTCTCTTTCCTGCCATCTTATTAACCTCACACAAACACAATCCTCCAAGCATGACTGAATATTTTGGACTTCATGTACAGTCTTAAGGTGCTAGGTAGAAGAACAAAGCAGAGAAGAAGGTAGCAAAGTTACCTGAAGGGGAGTTGGAATTTGGAAGTTTAAATAGAGCGATCTGGAAAGATTCTGCCTGGAGTGGGGATGACATTTGGACAAAGACTCAAAGGAAGACAGGGAACAAGACTTGTGGATGGAGAAATAGCTGTCCAGGCAGAGGGAACAACGTGTGCAAAGGTCCTGAGGCAGGATCATAGTTGGTATGTTGGATGAGCAAACAATAAGAAGAAGGCCAGTGTGACTGGAGTGAGGGGGCCCGAGGGAGGTGGGCAAAGAGGTCAGAGAAGCCATGGGGGGCAGATATACCGCATTGGAAAACCACTGGCTTTGACCTTGAGTGAGAGGAGCCTCAGAGGGCTGTGGGCAAAGGACAGGCAGGAGATAGTTTGTGTTTAAAATGTCAGCATCCTCTGTATCTATGTTGCAATGTGAATTTTTTTTTTTCTTTTAAGACAGAGTTTTACTTTGTGGTCCTTGGTAGAGTGCCATGGTGTCACAGCTCACAGCAACCTCCAGCTCTTGGGCTTACACAATTCTCTTTCCTCAGCCTCCCAAGTAGCTGGGACTACAGGCACCCGCCACAATGCCCGGCTATTTTTTTTGTTGCAGTTGGCTGGGGCTGGGTTCGAACCCACCACCCTCGGTGTATGGGGCCGGCGCCCTACCCACCGAGCCACAGGTGCCGCCCGTGATGTGAATTTTGGATCAGCGCACTGCCCTGACTGGCCCAGCATCCTCATTTCCTATTGTGGCTTTGTGTGGTCATATGGGAAGGTCCCTCTACACTCCGGGGCTCAATTTTCTCATAAATACAATAACAATTTTGGACCAAAGTAGTACATCCCCTTCTCCAATGATTGTGTATCACCTGCTTGGTCTTCCAATATCCCAGGACAATGATTCATTTCTTGTATTTTTTTTACCGTCAACACAATGATTCATTTCATGCTTTTTTTTTTTTTTTAAGAGGTAGGATCTCCTTCTGCCGCCCAGGCTGGAGTGCAGTGGCACAACTGCAGCTCACTACGACTCCTGAGCTCAAGTGACCCTCCCACGTCAGCCTCCTAATTAGCTGAGACAACAAGCCCATGTCACCTGGTCTAATTAAAAAAATTTTTTTTTTGTAGAGACCTGGTCTCACTATGTCATCCGGGTAGGTCTTGAACTCCTGGCCTGAAGTGACCCCCCTCAAAGTGCTGCAACTGCAAGGGCTGTATTTCATTTCACATATTCAGAAAAAATCAACTCAATTTAAAAACTAGCTGCTTACTTGCCTTAAGCAATAATGACCAAGCAATTGAAGGCTCAATATGCAATATACAGCATATATGGTCTATCTGCATATAGTGTATGCATATAGTATATAAAATGCACGTTAAAGTAAATACGTAACTATAAAATTCCTTTAAAGTCCATTTGTGTACATGCCATCTAAGGTCATCTCAGGCACCCCGTAATCCAACAGGTGACCCTTACAAATGATCCCTGAGACCCACTTCCAGCTCCACCGCCCACAGCTCTAACTGAGCTCTTTGCTGCCGATGATCTGATGATCCTTTGTTTTTGGAGACAGAGTCTCACTATGTTCTCCTGGGTAGAGTGCCCTGGTGTCATAGCTCACAGCAACCTCGAACTCTTGGTCTTTAGTGATTCTCTTGCCTCAGCCTCCCGAGTAGCTGGGACTACAGGCGCCCGCCACAACACCCAGCTATTTTTTGTTGCAGTTTTCCTTGCTATTTAGCTGGCCCGGTCCAGGTCAGAACCCACCAACCTTGGTGTATGTGGCTGGCGCAGTAACCACTATGCTACGGGTGCCGAGCCCGATCTGACGATCTCGCTTGCTCCAGCTTTGTGCTTGTAGGCTGTGGCTACCTAAGGCAATGATTGAGGCAGGGGGAAGCAAAGGAAGACAAAAGAGGAATCTGAGAATCCCAGGAATCTGTCTAGAAGAAAAGCCCCACCCTGGAGTTTCAGAGGCAGCACCCAGGCCAGCCTAACATGTTCCCTTGAGCAGCACAGGAAGGTGTTAAAGGGTCCTACAAGATAGATGGGAAAGTGCAGTCTGTGTTTGAATCCTGAATTCCCCTGGTCCCTGAGTTTCCAGTTCCACCACTGGATGCCAACAGATTCATTTTCTCTTTAAGCAGACCTCTGCTTATTCATTAAGAAATTCGGATCTACTTGGTAGATTGAAAACCACGGCCACAGTGTTCTGCAGCTCCTCTTGTCAAGAGGTGGTGTGCATTTTCCCACACCTAGAATCGAGGCCAGCCTTGTGACACATGAGTGTGAATTCTGGAGACTCGGCCTCAAGAGGCTTTGAAGCTTCTAGCTTCATACCCCTGGAAATCTAAGCCCACCGTGCCAGCCCCCACTGACCTGCCAGCTGAACACAGCAGCACGAGAGGAGCCAGGGGAGGCCAGTGGGAGGCCCACCTCACCAACCAACAGAATTAGGAGAAATAATACATCAGTATTTTAAGCCACCAAGTTCTGGGGTGGCTTGTTACACAACTATAGACAACAAAAATGCTTAATTGTTATCTGGGAACGTGGGGGGGAGATGCGTCTACCTCATGATCCAGAAACTCTAATCTTAGATTTCTACCTCCAAGAAATGCACAGAGATGCTGATTGCAGTGTCCCATGTAGTGGGAAGCGAACAAATACCCCAAACCCTAAATGAACACCTACAGGAGAATGGATAAGTGACTTTTGGTACAAATAATGGAGTATTATACATTAGTGAAGATGAATGAATTATATTAGGGTTAAAATTTACAGAAGTAAGGTTAGGTGGAAAAGCAAGTCATAAAAAATGCATATTAAAAGACACAATGTATATAAAATTGTAAAACATGCTTAAAAAACTCTATATCATGGTCAGCAAATTATGGCCCATAAGCCAAATGTGATCTGCTGCCTGTTTTGTAAATAAAGTTTTATTGAAACACAGACATGCCCATTCCTTTATGTATTGTTTGTGGCTTCTTTCCCACTCCACTGGAAGAGTTGAGTGTTGAAATAGAGTCTGTATGGTCTGTAAAGACAAAAGTATTTACTATCTGGCTTTTTGCAGAAAAAGTTTGCTGCCTCCTCTTCTACAAAAAGAAATACAGGGGAACAATAAATGTCAAAATCAGGGGTGGGGTATCTCTGGGAAAAAAGGAAGGCCCCTCCCTCTATTAAGTTGGATGGTCAATTCACAGGTGTTTGTAGTATTACTCTTTATGCTTTTATTATACATCTTAAATATTGCATAAGCAATTCAGAAAAAGTACTCAATACTCCCAGTGTCCTTGTCTCTAGTGTGTTCAATTGGATTATTTCCCTCCAGCTATTTAAACAAAAGTAAACAGTGCTATTTGCCAAGGAACAATGAAAAAAGTTTCCCAACAAGAGTCGGCAAAGTTTGCCCAGACAATGAGCAAATACTCTTGCCGGAGTGCAGGCATATGCAAGGGGAAACTTCTCTTCATCCCACCTGTTATTGTTGTGACATGGACATGGCTGTGTGTGCGTGGCAGCCTGGCTTCTACTCAGACAGCTGGTATTTACTGAGCATTTCTCTTGGGCCGGGCCCTCAGAGGAAGCCCTTCACCTAGATCAGGGACCATGGGCCAAATCTGCCTGCTGTCTGTTTGTGTAAATAAAGTTTTATTGGAACATAGTCATCCCCATTATTTAACATATTGCCTGGCTGCTTTCACACTACAATGGCAGAGCTGAGTAGCTGTGATAGCAACCCTATGGCAAACAAAGTAGAAATTATGTACTAAGTTGGCTCTTTACAGAAGAATCTAGCCACCCCCTGATAGAGATGATCTCATTTAATCCTTACAAGGACCATGAGGAGGCCAGATTAGTATTACTTCCATTGAATGAATGAGGAAACTGAGGCTCAGGGAGGTGAGGCCATTGGCCCAGTGTCTTACAACCGGCAGTAGGCAGGGGTGAGATGTGAATCCAGGCAGCAGAATTCCAGGACATGTGCTCTTATCACAGAGGCTGCATCATTCAGGAGCAGACTCTCCGAAAGTAACTGAGCCAGTAAAATAGCTTTGAACCAAATTAATTTCCCTCCGATGCCATGTTTTGTCTGGGAGCAGGACTAGTTTTCTCTTTTATGTGAAAAATAATATGGCTTCATTTTTCTTGGCTGTCAGCCAAGCTGGGGACCGTACGTGTGATGGTATTATAAGCCCTTCTAGCAAAGGAGGGAAAGAAAGTCCGAAAAGATGCCCACACCTGTTGGCCAAGGTCTGTCATAGGTAATCCCCCAGGATTTATGGAATGCACACCCAGGCTGCAGAGCTCAGCAGGGAGGGCCCGGGCTCCAGAGTGAGGCTGCCTGGGTTTAGTTCCACTTTTGCTTCCAAACAGCTGGGTGACCTTGGGTGAGTTATTTATCTCCCCTGAGCCTCTGTTTCTTTATCCCTCAAGGGGGGATAATGACGTGACCTTCCTCGTAGGGTTGAGGCGGGGATTAAAGGAATGAATGGACATAAACCAATGTGAAAGACAGGCAGTCAACGGTGGTGACTACTATTAATGCTGGACCTGCTGCCCGGACAGGACCTGTCAATCCCACCTCCAGAGTCCCTCCCTACTCTGTCTCCTTCTGTCTGCCCACTGCCATGGCCTTGCTCCAGGCCTCCAACATTGCCTTCTCCCTCTGTCCCCCATTGGGCCTTTCTGCTTCTCCTTGATTCCAGCCTCCCCACAGCAGCAGCCAAAGGGATGTTTAAAAAACCCAAATTGTACCATATCACTGCTTATAAACTCCCCAGTGGTTTCCCTTCTCACTTGGAATAAAAGCCCCCAAATCTTTTCTGGCCTTGAAGGCCCTGCCCCCCTCACTCATGTATCTCCCATTCTCTCTGGCTACTGGTTTTCCTGGATTTGCCAGATTCCTTCCCTTCCCCACCGGCCACCCTTCTTCCTGGACACTGCCCTGTCTGTGTTCGCACAAGCCCATCTCTCAATTCTCATCTGGCTTGGCTCCTACGGAGAGGGCCTGCCCTGGCCCTGCAACCTAAAAAGAGTCTTCCTTGTTTTCTCTCTTGCCAGTTGCTCTTCCTCTGCATCATAATTTGAAATAGCACATACAATTTAAAAAATCTGTGTAATTTTTTTTCCCTCTAGGCTAGGATTTACAAACTCAAATACTTCCAGGGGACAGGCAGATAATTCAAGGGACTAACAGGGGCTGAGTGGGGCCTGTGGCAGAGCCAGGCAACAGGAACAGTCTATAGAGGTCCTGTATTACCAGATCTTCCTCATCTTGACACCAAAAATGTGGACCCAGTGCTGCTGAAGCCACCTGTTTCAGACTGTAAGCTCTGTGAAGACAAGGCCCATTCTGCTTTGCTAAACATTGTATGCTTAGTACATGACTTGATATTGAATGAATGAATGAAGGGATAAATTAATGAATGAACAGGACAGAGATAGAGAGGAAGAATAGGGCAGAAATAAATACAGTAGAGGGCGGCACCTGTGGCTCAGGGCGCCAACCCCATATACTGAGGGTAGTGGGTTCAAACCTAGCCCCGGCCAAGCTGCAACAAAAAAAATAGCCAGGTGTTGTGGTGGGCACCTGTAGTCCCAGCTATTCAGGAGGTTGAGGCAAGAGAATCGCCTAAGTCCCAGAGCTGGAGGTTGCTGTGAGCTATGATGTCACAGCACTTTACTGAGGGCAACAAAGTGAGACTCTGAAAAAAAAAAAAAAGAAATAAGGTAGAACCTCCACAGTTGACCACCTCCCTACATTGACCACCTCCTTACATTGACCTAATTTTCATAGACCAGACATGTACCACAAGTACATATCAGCACAGTAGACCTAATTCCTTATGTTGACCAGTTTGTTACTGTCCTTTCGGTGGTCAACTTATAGAGGTTCTGCTGTATAAGATTCAGCCTCTATACTCAACTCAAGTGACACCATCTATTAAGACCTGGTAAGGTAGGCTGGGCACGGTGGCTCACACCTGCAAGCCTAACACTTTGGGAAGCCGAGGTGGGTGGATTGCTTGAGCTCACAAGTTCAAGATCAGCCTGAGCAAGAGCAAGACCCCATCTCTGCTAAAAATAGAAAAACTAGCTGGGTGTCATGTGGTAGTCCCAACTACTCAGGAGGCTGAGGCAAGAGGATAGCTTGAGCCCAAGAACAGGTTGCTATGAGCTATGATGACACCATGGCACTCTGTCCAGGGCAACAGAGTGAGATTTTATCTCAAGAGAAAAAAAGAAAAAGAGTTGGAAAGGTAAGATGAACATATTAATTTTTCAGTTGTAGAAACTGAGGCCTGGAGAAGGCAGGGGCAGCTGGTCTGGAAGGAAGTCTCCTGTCCACCAGTTCCTTCCACGGGACACCATGCATTGGGGTGGACTGCAAAGCCATTTGCAGTGGACATCTGTGGTTTCCGCCTGCCCCCTGCTTCTTTGTGAACCCCTCCTTCCTCACATTCAGATCGGCTGGCCAGGCCGACCTGACCCCTGGTTCCATCGGTGGACACATGGCCAAATGTGACTATCCAGAGCATTCCATTGTCTTGGATGGGCATGTGAGTCCAGTCAGAGAAATTCTTGGGGCTATACGGGAAGTCCCCGACAGGAGGGTCTCTCTACTGAGGCAAGCGTGTCTTTGCCATCACAATGGGAGAGGCTGGGTGAGACTGAAGCCCACACCAAGGGAAGCAGAGGCTGATTCCTGACGTTATCTCTTGAGTATCTGGATCTAATCCTGCCTGAAACCTCTATCTCTAATCACTCTGAAATTAGGCCAGCTCCATTTATCATTCTGCATTTAACAGAGGTGACAGGGCAAAATAGAAACCATGATGTTGGGGACCCCAGGAGGACGGTAAGTGCTGTGTGGTACTCACTGTAAGAAGGGATCCCGTAGGCTTGTGCTGGAGGTGGGTATGCTGCATAGGGGGCGGCCTGCTGGATCCCTGCGCTGTACTGTGTCTGGCCGTAGGCTGCCATGGCTGTGGAAGGCTGACTGGGTAGGACACGTGGGCAAGGTCTGTGTGGAAGGAGAGAAGATTGAGTCTCCAGGCCCAGCCCAGCATCCCTTCCCTCTTATCTTGGTATCAGCATCACCACTTTTCTTTGGGTATTTACTCTTTCCAGGGCAGAGACGACATACATGCTCATCAAGTCCAATTTCATTTTCCTCTTCCTGGGAATCAGAAAGGTTGCATTTTCTGTTTCCTTTGCAGTCAGATTCAACCACCTGATTAGATTCAGCTTAATAGAATGTGGATAGATATGTTGTAAGCCACACCTAGGCCTGGCAAATAAATTCATCTCCTACACCCTTTTTGCCCTCTCTCCTCTTTTGACAGCAATTGTGGAGGGCCCAGGTTGAGATTGCAGAGCCGTAACATGGAAACATCCTGGATCCCAGAGTCAGCTTGTGGAGGAGAGCTGTCCTGGAGAGTTTCACCTCACCCACGTTGGACTTTATGTGAGTAACAAACTAACCTTTGTTGTGTAAAGCAACTGAGATTTCAGGGTTTATTTATTTCTGCAGCATAGCCTATCCTATCCTATCCTGATAGTCTGCCTTAATTTAGACACCTTCCTAATTGACTGCAGCTTTAACGGGGCTGTCAGTCAAGATGCCTTGTTCTGACACATAGTGGCTCCTTACTCTGGGAGGCCAAGGTGAGAGGATCTCTTGAGCACAGGAGACCAGCCTCTTTTATTAGAGAGAGAGTGAAACTTTGTCTCTAATAAAAATAGAAAAATTAGCCAGTCATGGTGCTGGGCGCCTGTAGTCCCAGCTACTTGGGAAGTTGTGGGAAGAGAATCATTTGAACCCAGAAGTCTGAGGTTGCTGTGAGCTAAGCTGATGCCATGGCACTCTAGCCTGGGTAACAGAACAGACTTTTTTTTTTTTAAAAAGGACCTGCTCTTAGCCAATGAATGGGTGGGCACATGGTGCAAGATCATCCAATCAGACTCTGTCCTGGGAATTTAAATCTTGAGCTGAATAATACATTCCAACATTCACACCTTGAAGAGACTGCTTCTATTTCCTTTGTATTGCTTAGATTACGGGGTCTGTCCTATTCCTAGTCTTTCTCAAGGATTGATTATTTCATTTTCATTTATTTGTGAGTTACTCCAGACATTTCAAAAATGTCCTTTTAGACTTACATCAGCTAGATTTGATTTCTGTTGCTTGCAACCAAAGACCCCAAGTGGATTCTGTACTCCATGGTAAATAATAGATTACAGAAAGGGCTAGGATATAGCAGTCATGTATCAATGCCAGTTTGGTACCTGATGAACACTAATGGGGGTCAGTCACTGACCCCAGAATAAATAGTACTATAGTTTTGTAAAAATCCCACATAAACAAATATACACCAACAAAACCACAGTGAGGTCAGTACCTGACCCTCTCCCCCACTGGTAGGCAACTATTAGAACCATTTACCTAGAATATTTGTAATATGATAGCTACTGATCCTTGTGTTCTTACTATGGGCTGGGAATTGTGTCACATAGGCTCTTAACAACTTGTGTCTCATCAGTCCTTTTATCCTCTGTGGGGTGAGGGCTCTAATAACTCCCATTTTAGGAATGAGAAGTCAAAATTCAGAGAGGTCAAGTCACAGAGAGAAAGTGGTAAGTCTAGAACCTAAACTCAGGACTCTAACTTCGGAGCCCACACTTCCATAAAACCTTGCTGCTTCTCATTTACAGGGATGGGATTCACACACACACACACACATACACACACACACACACACACACACACACTTGTTAACTTCCCCTTTTCTTGGAAAGCAGGTGCTTCAGGAAACTGGAGCCTGTACTCCAGGGTGGTGCTATCGACTGGATTTGAGTAGGAGTGGTCACCTCTAGAGACTGAGTGCCACACTCTTTCCGCAACATTCCCTACTTGGCCCACTTCACTTAGTGGTACAAGTAGCTGACAGTTCTTATACCTATGATGTGCCAAAGACTGTCCTAGTTACCTCATGCGGACTGGCTCATTGAGGCGTCCCAACAAATGTGACAACTCTCACAGGAAGTTACTATTCCAGTTCCCATTTTACAGATGAGAAAACAGAGGCAGAGAGAGCTTAATAATGTGCCAAAAGTAAAAATACAGCACTTGAATCCTGGCTCCGGAGGCCATATCCTTAACCCTGCCATTGCGTTACTTCACCTGGATACCTTAGCTGGGACTACCTGACGTGTTGTACCTAATTATGGCGACTGGCGTTTGTAAACGTTGCTGAAGTTCCCAAATCTGCTGTAGCTTATTCCATTTGGTTACATTACATCCCTTTAGGTAAAATCTATTTAGTTCCAGAGCGTCTCCTCCCTAGGAAACTGCATGGCAGGTAGAAGATGAATGCAAAGGTTTATGGGATTATAAACAAATGTCCTCATGTCCTTCTTTTTGACAACTACTATGACAAAGGGTTGTTTTGGATAACTTGTTCCAAAATGCATAAGAAACTCATTTGAGTCCGAGGCGGCAGACCCAGTCCTGGAAGGAGTTTCATCAGTCAATACTTTGGCTCTGTGGGTGCCTAAAAAGCAAGTATCTGGTGGGGTGGGACTTCCTGCTAAGCCGAGAATCTTATTTGGAAAATGTTCCCAATCTATAGCCTTTTTTAGAAGAGAAGTAAAAGGTGGAGACCCGAAGTGACCACTCCTGCTTCCCATAAAAATCCATTTAAGGGACTTGGATCAAACTGGGGCTAAAGTTAAAACCCAGAAAAAGAATGGGGGCGTTCTCTAACTTCGATGCCCTAAAAAGGAGTTAGGTAGCCTTAACAGTCCTACTAACTACTGCCTGAAACATCTCTAGAGGAAAGGAAGGCTAAGAAAATGTGTTTTTTTTTTTGAGACAGAGCCTTAAGCTGTCACCCTGGATAGAGTGCTGTGGCATCACAGTTCACAGCAACCTCCAATTGCTGGGCTCCTGCATCTGCCTCCCAAGTAGCTGGGACGACAGGCGCCCGCCACAACGCCCGGCCAGTTTTTGGTTGCAGCTGTCATTGTTGTTTGGCAGGCCCGGGCTGGATTCGAACCCAACAGCTCAGGTGTACGTGGCTGGTGCCTTAGCCCATTGAGCCACAGGCACCGAGCCAGAAAATGTCTTTCTTATAAACATTTTCTCCCATCTTGGAGAGGAAGGAGGGTTTTCACATGCCAAAGTGCTGACCACCAAGCAGCCAGGCCAAGCCCAGGGCTTCACAGACACCAGTGGGCCTGGCCCATCTGTCACTGAGCTCCACTGACCCAGCACGTGCCTACGGTGGAGCATTTACAGCAGCGGGTTGAGATCTATGGTTGGTTGGACTGTCTCCCCCACTAGACCGGAGCCTCCCCAAGAGCAGGGGCAGTGTCTTGTTCATCTCTAAGTCTTCAAAGCTCAGTGTGGGATTTGGTCAGAGGAGCAATGCGTGAGAGTTAGAGTAGGAAGAAAGGCTGAAAGGGTAGAGTGGAAGGAGGGAGAACCCCAGGGGGGGAGGGGAGAGAGGGGCCCTGCAAAAGGGAGAGAGGGGCAGGGAGAGAAAGGAGCCAGCGGGAAGGAAGGAGGGAACGAGAGAGGGAGAGGCCGAGAAGAGAAGGAAGGGAGGAAGAATGGAGAAAGTCTCTGCATGGGAAAAGAGAGTTAGGGAAGGGAAAGAGAATTTTAACAGGAAGGAAGAGAAAAAAGAAGAAATTAACAGCTAAGGCCTCCAGAACACTCTCCCCCAGGGCTTGTTCTAGATGCTTTCCACGCAGTTTTCTTATTTCATGGGGCAAACAGCAGCATCATGACTGTGCCCCTTTTCCAGAAGGGAAGACTGAGGCCAGAGGAAGTAGTCACTGGCTCAAGGTTGCTCATCTGGGAAGTGTGGGTGCTGGGATTCCTCCAGGGAGTGTGGCTCCAGAGTACCCTCTCCTAACTACCATCTCCCAAGATGGAAGAAAGGGAGGGAGTGAGAAGGAGATGAAGCAAGGGAACTCACCGGGTGAAAAGCTGGAACACTCTCAGGGCCGCCGATTTGGTGATGCCTGGAGGGGAAAAGAAAAATTGGAAGTGTTTTAGCTCTCAGGGTGATGTTCTGCAGAAGCGGTGACTTGGGTGACTTGGCTGAAGCAGAAGCAGACTTGGAGTTTCATCATGGGCTTTTTCCTGCACAGAAGCTTATTGTTGGGGCAACATTTTAATACTTGTCATCTAATTTTTTATTTTTTTTTTGGAAACAGGGTCTTGCTCTGTTACCGAGGCTGTTTTCAAGGGGTCCAGAACCTTTTCTGGGTGTGTTTTCTCTCTAGGTGGCCAATAAAGGGTGACATATAAAGAAGCTATAGCATCCTGAAACATCAGAGTAGAATCCGTTCCCCACCCATTGCACAGACGGAAACACAAAGGCCAAAGAGATAGAAAGACTAAGCTTGAGCCAGGCCACCTGCCGAGACAGCAGCAAGCACAACTGGGAACTGAGGCAAGCTGGTGGTATTTCACTCCAGGATGGAGATCCACTCCCTTCCCCACCTTAAAAGCAACCCCAAGAACTCCAGAACGGCAGCTACTGGTTGGCTTTGCTTTTCCAACAACCGTTCCCCTCTTTCTGATGTTGTCACCTTGGTCTTCCTCCCCTGCCTCCCGACTTCTGGCCCCTGGGGCTCAGGTGGGGCCGGCACCAGCACTGCAGGGGAAGCACGTCTTGGGTCCTCTCCTAGGTGCCACCCAGGGTGATGGAGCAGGGAGACAGATGAGACCTCAGCTCCTGACACAAGTGCCTTGCCCTGATGCCTGGACACACAGCACCCAACACGGGAGGCAAAAAATGGACAGGATGTGACGAAAAGATGAGAGAGTGAAGCCGGGAGAGTTGCTTGCCAGAGGACAGCTCCACATCGGGACAGTTCACTGGGGAGGATCTTTGTGTTCCATTGTCTTGGACAACACGTCTCCGTGTCCTGGACAAACTACAGATAATGTGCTTCCGGAGGGGGAAGTGTGCCCTGACCTCCCAATTCCCACTGCCTGTGGTGGAGGGACGTGGCCAGGCCATCCTTGGGCCCTCAGGCCCAGCACCCGAGCCTCTCTTAGCTCCTGAGCCGAGAGAGCCTCAGGGGACCATCCTGGACCTCTAACTCCTGCCCTCACTGCGGTGAGACTCGGAGCAGGTTGCCTAGATGTCTGGGCCTCGGCGTCCTTCTGTGCAATGAGGATAAAAACACTGATTTCACAAGGACGCATGAGGGTTGAAGGAATTAATGATGATCTCCATCATTTACCTAGAGCTGGCTACGTGCCAAGGTCTCTTATAAATACTTTACTTGGATTATTTTAATCCTTGTACCACGAGGAAGGTTCTATTCTCGTCCCCAGATGAAGGAAGAGCTGAGGCATGGGAAGTTTAAGTAACTGACCCAGGGCCACACAGGACCTAATGGGTGGGGCTGTGATCTGAACCCAGGTGATCTGGCTCCAAAGTTCGTCTTTTAACCTTGGCGCTACAGTAGATGATGACAGGCATCGTTTCAATAGCAACAAATGTTGACTTACAACTTGACTATGTGCCAGGCCCTGTTAATTGCTGGTGTACATGCCCTTGTGTGTTCTCACAACAATGCGAGGAGGCAGGCAATGCCATTCTCTCCTGGGGGGCTCCCCAGTTCCTATACCTAGCTCAAGTCATGCAGCATGTGGGTAAGGGCACGGGAACTTGAACTTGAGGGCTATGTGAGTCCAGTCCAAAGCCAATACCCTTATCCCCTGGCTGAGTCAAATTATGGTTGAAGGGGTCGGGGTGGTGATGACCTTAAAGTTCCTTTAGAGAGTCACAAAAAACATAGGGAATTGTCTATCTTATTACATAAAATGTTACCGTGTATTGCCTATAGTAAAGAAGGAATTGTGTGAAACTTGTTCCAGTTATAGTTGTGCAAATGTGCTATATGTGTGTGTATGTACAAGCTGAATGGCAGCATAAAAATATATTTCTTATTATGTGTCATGTTAAAAGAAAAAAAGAGTAGGAGCTGGGTGCAGTGGCTCATGCCTGTAGTTTCAGCTAGTTGGGAGGCTGATGCAGGAGGATCGCTTGAGGGGAGGAGTTAAGGCTGCAGCAGGCTATGATGTCACCCCTGCACTCCAGCCCGAGCAAAAGGAAGAGACCCCATCTCTAGGGAAAAAAATTGCTTAATGTCAGGATATGAAGGAAAGCCCCTGGCACACAGGAGGTGCTCACTCAGTGCTGATTTCCCTACCCTGGGTTGGCTCCCCCAGGCAGGGCGCCCCACACTGCATCTCCCTTTTTCATCCTCCCCGAGGCCTAGAGAATGAACTGTCTCATTCTGAAGCAGCCACGGTTCCATTACTGATAAAAGCTGCTGACTTGAGTGTGTTTAGCAATGCGTAAGTCACTGAATTAAACATTTCGAATCTCTTCTTTAGTAAATATTCATAAAAATCGAAATCTATGGAAACAGCATTCCTATGGGCCCGAATGAACTTGGCGTTCCATAAATTTGAGGCAAGTGTTTTGCTTTCCCATCTCTGCGCCATGATTTGCATGTTTGCCCCACTAGCTTCCTCTTCAAGCCTCCACCCTGTTCCTCGGAATTGCTGAGCAACCTGCTTCCCCACAAGGGCAGGTCTCCCTCCACTGCTGTGCAAAACCACAGTGCTCTCCCTTTTCCACCCTGGCAACCCTAGGAAGACGGTGAGAGTGAGAAACAGATGGTGTGATTTTTTTCTTTTTACCTGTTTTCTATTGGTGTCACACTTAACCGTTTCAGCCCAGGACACTTGGGGGAATTGAGAAAGTGGAAAATGAGCGTGTGAAACTGAACATGGAGTGATCGGTTTTCTCTGTCCCTCCCTCTCTTCTTCCCTTTCTCCTTTTCTACTTCCTTTCTCCCGGTTAGGATGGTGTAGACTTCACTGATGACCCCGCCATCCATGGGAAGGCAGGCCTCTCTAAGCTCCTTCCCTCCTGGGGGGCCAGGGACAGGCTGTGTCTGGGTGGAGATCCTCAGTGCTTTGGTGCAGAGCGGGGACAGGGACTGCCCAGGAGCAGACTGCTTCCCTCTTCCCCTGGTGCTCCTGCTGGTGACCCAGGGCTATGTGGCCTCAGAGGGCATGTGGGCCTGGAGTTCTGCCCTGCCGCTGTTGTGGGCAAACATCATCATTGGACCAGGACGTGGCCTTGATTGGAGGGGTCACTGTGGGCAATGCCAGCTCCCGTGTGACGGGTGGAAAGTTCAGCAGTCACAGGAGACAACCTGCTCCTCGGTGCAGCCCAGAATGTCTTCCAATGACCCCAGGTGCCCACATCACCACTTTCTTGATGCCACTGTACTTACAGCGTTTGCCAGACGGCAAGTCAGAGCGTGGACAGACGCGCTGAGGGTAGAGACCCAGGGGACTGAGCCAGTGAACTTCCTGTTCAGCTCAGGGGAGACCCTGCCACAGCCTTGAAATGGTACCATTGAATACAGGGATGACACTGTGGACAATCCCATGGCCGTCTTACCACAGCTTGCCAGAGGGACAGAGTGGGTGTGAACAGTGGCCACGAGTCCCTCCATGATGCCACGGTCGTCACAGACCCTCCTTCTGGGAGACAAGCAGATGGCAAGCTGGCAAGCCAGAGGGAGCGGCCATACTTCTTGTGGGTCACCCTAATCTCAGACACGAGCCATCAGCATATGGACAGACAGGATGACCCACTGGTGCCACTCTTCAGGCGAGCCCTAAGAATCTTTAGAGTGATGAAGGCACCGTGTTCAGCAGTAGCCGGTGCCCCTTTGACTTTGGTGGGATCTGGCGCCCGGCAGATGGAGCTGGACTCCCCACTGATGACAGCCTCCTGTTGTCAGTCTTGTTGGTGCCCTTAACTTGCCAAGAAGGACTCGTACTGGAACACACAGGCCATGAGGTCAGGGCAATGGAGGAGTCGTTGAGGACAACTTAGATCCACCATGCTCGGAGTTCATGCAGCCCTAGTGACTTGGCACCTAACGCAGCCAGATCTGTTTACTCCAAGCTCCACCACTTGTCTTGGCAGCTGTGGCTGGTGCACAAAGTGAGGCAATTACTGGCTCTCGAGTGGGGAAGGCAGAGTGGCTCTTCTTACAGGCGTGAGCCACTGTGCTGACCCTCCATCTACTTCTGAATTAAAGACTCTGCGCCTCCCTTTCCTCCCCCAGCTTCCTATGGCCGAGGAGAGGACTTGCTAAGCAGATGGTAATAGCCTCTGAGATGAGCTTGCTCATTCATTCATTCCTTCATTCCTTCATTCCTTCATTGTCAGGCATGTGCCCCAAACTAGGTCATGACAGTGAGCAAAAGCATTCTCTACCTGGAGTCTCCTGTCTAGCGGGGGAGATGAAAAGCGAATAATCACATAAATGAATATTTAACGACAATAATCAGGCCGGGCATGGTGGCTCATGCCTGTAATGCCAGCACTCTGGGAGGCCAAGGGGGGTGGATTGCCTGAGCTCAAGAGTTTAAGACCAGCCTGAGCAAGAGTGAGACCCCATCTCTATTCAAAATAGAAAAACTAGCCAGGCATCTGTAGTCCTAGCTAGTCAGGAGGCCGAAGCAAGAGGATCTCTTGAGCCCACGAGTTTGAGGTTGCTACAAGCTATAATAGCAGAGCACTGTAGCCTGGGTGACAGAGTGAGACTCTGTCTGGAAAAAAAAAAAACAACCAAACTACAATGATCATGAGATACAAAGGAAGAAAGTGGATGGTGTAGGCCAGCACACCTGGAGCCTTGATGTGCGCTGAGGATCTTGTTAAAATGTAGATGTTGGTTCTGTTGGTCAAGGAAGTCCCCTGATGATGCTGAGGCTGCAGGTCCACAAGCCACACACTCTATGTGGTGAGAGCATAGACTGTGGGTTAATACGAAACTACAAGTTACCAAAAATGATCACAATGTTGTGTTAATAAAAATAAATCTCTTTGCAGAAGTCACAAATTCCAAAGCATATTGGGGGCCAAGAAGGTAATATACATAAATGAGCAGAGCATGAGACCCAGCTGTAGGAAGAGGAACCTAAAGCTCAGCCTGTGTGTGTGAGTACACACTTACACGTGATTGTGTCCATGTGGGACTGTGGGAAGTAACTTACCAGGGACACACATTGTTTTTCATCCATTCACTTGGTCAACAAATGTGTTTACCCACCTACCATGGGCCACATCTAAACCTTATAAATCTTACAATTTGTTAGCTTAATCGTCTTTCCAAAGAAAGAAGCTGGATTTAAGGGGTCAGATCCAAATTCAAATCTTGGCGCTGCTGCAATACAGCTGTGAGACCATGTGCCTGTCACTTCCTCCCTCTGAGCCTCAGTTTCCTCATCTGCAAATTGGGGCAGCAGCTGGTACCCACAGAGGAGGAAGGAACCTGGCAAATGGTAATTGCTCAACACACAGGAGTTATTATTAGCTTTTTACTCTCCTGGGGAGTCTTGCTTAAGCCACTTAAATCCATGAGCCCAATTTGAATGTTCACACTTTTTTCACCTCTCATTGGGAGGATTAAATAGCTAATGATTCTGGAAGCAGCAACTGTTGTTATGTGGCCTCATTGGACCCCAGGGGTTGGCTTCTAACTGACCCCCAGTGAGATGAGACAGTTTCTAGTGCCAGGGAGGTGTCTGGAGGCAGGTCTTTGCTAAGAAAGGTGTGTGTCTATAAACTGTGTCAGCTCATCTCCCTTGTGTGGGTGATCTGAGTCGCTCCTGTACCAGGACAGCGATGACTGAAAAGGCACTGCACTCATCCAGACCTTGACTTTGACTCTGACCGAGTGTCTCTGTGACGGTGAACAAGTCTTTTGCTCCTCATGGGAGATGTTGCTGAGGACAGAAAACGAATGAGACAGCATGTCCCGGAGAGTGATCTTTGCAGACCCATAAATACCCTGCTACTAAATACTTCTAATAAATACTCTTCTACTGAAATCATTGCCAATTAATTTTAATGCACATTAGAACCCTAACGAGATGATTGAAGCCATAACTTTTCATTTCTGGAACGGGTTGAAGTCATTCCTTTGAAATGACTTTATTTCTAGGGAGCTGTTTTAATGAAAAATTAGTAATCAGTGGCAGTGGAGGTGGCCCAAGACTATGCAGCTCATGACATGCTGCCCTAGGGAAAAGCCAGTTATCCAAGGAGCATGAGATGGGATTAATAGCAGTCGGCATCCTTTTCTTTAAAGTTGGGACTGTCTCCTTCTTCTTGCAACAGTACCCCACAACATCCCATTTCTCCTCTCTGTAGGTAGAGGCTGCTCTGGGTGCGAAGGTCCCTGGGGAGACAGGCCAAGGAAGCCTTTGAGGTGGGGAAGGGAAGCGACAACGGGTTCCTCCAGTCAGCACCTGGACACAGCTCTGGGCAGCTCAACCTGGCTTGGATAAAATGAATCAAAACCTGCCAGCTTCAGGCTGGAACCGGTGAGACTAAAACTGAAAATTAGGCCTCGTCACACCCGGGGCAGAGGAGGTGCCGGAAGCGAGAGAAGCAGGCAGCCCAGTTTGTTCTGTGGACAGTGGTTTCGCCTCTCCTCGGAATCACTTAACGAGATTATAGCCTCTGCTTTTGAAAAACGCATCTGCATTAAAAAGTTTTTTTTTCTCTATTCAAGGTAACTTCTCTCCCCCTTCCCCCTCCAGAAGACAGGACACAATTAAAATCCAATTTTCCTGTGAATAGTAATGAATACTTCTCAAGGGGTTCCTCCAAACCAGGGGCACTGTGCTCAGGGCTGCATGAGTAATATCTCTTTTACTCCCCATAACAACCCATCAAAGTGTTATCATTACCTGGAAATGAAGCAGGGGGAAGTTAAGGAAACTTTACTAAGGATTCAAAGCCAATATCAACCTGAAGTTGATCCTCAAGACCACTCTGTATTCATTCGTCCGTCACTCCACTGTGAAGTGGGTACTGAGTTGTACGTTCAATAGGAACAGGATTTAAATCCATATACACATATACAAAGGAATGAAAAACTGTCTTTGTCCTGGAGGAATTCAGCATCGAGAAAAATGGTTCTCAACCTTGGGTATACAACCGATTGTGTGGTGTGAAGTTTTTTAGAGACAGAGTCTCACTTTATCACCCTCGGTAGAGTGCCGTGGCGTCACAGCTCATAGCAACCTCCAATTCCTGGGCTTAGGTGATTCTCTTGCCTCAGCCTCTTGAGTAGCTGGGACTATAGGTGCTGGCTGCAATGCCCGGCTATATTTTTTGTTGCAGTTTGGCTGGGGCTGGGTTTGAACCCACCACTCTCCACATATGGGGCCAGCGCCCTTCTCACTGAGCCATAGATGCCGCCCTGTCTGGTGTGATTTAAAAAATTCAGATACCTGAGCCACACCCCCTGATCAATTAAATCAGACTCTCCGAGATGGGATCCAGGCATTAGCATGAAAAACAAATGCACAGAACACTTCCCAGCTGATTCCAATAAACCGCCAAGCTTGAGATCTGTGCTGGAGCCTGGTTCTCAAAGTGTGGGCCCTGGACCAGCAGTGTCATCCTCACCAGGGACTTGTGAGAAATGCAAATTCTTGGGCCCCTGCCCAAACCTCTACAGAATCAAAGTCCGGGGATGGGGCCCAGCAGTCTCTGCGCTGCTAACAAGCCCTTCTGGGTGATTCTGAGGCTCTACAGAGTTTGAGAACCAAAGAACTAGAGCCTTGCTACTCAGAAAGTGGCTGGTGAACCATCTCACCGGCATTACCTGGGAGCTTGTTGGAAAGGGAGATTCTCAGGCAGGATCAGAGTCTGCAGTCGGACAGGGTCCCTGAGTGATTCCTGTGCAGGAAGGGAGAGACACATGCTGCCCTCCCCTACGGCCTTCTAAGTGTCAAGCACTCTGCAAAGCCTTTATCATGCACGGCCATGTGCAATCCTTTCTAGCCACCGCCTCCCACATGGGCCTCTGGCCATCACATTCCTGCTTCATTTCTTCACAGAAATTATCACTATCTAAAATTCCTTATTAAGAAAAAATTCAGTACCTGTCTCCTGCGTGGGAACATAAGCTCTGGAGCCTTGTTCGTCCCCTTCACCACTGTATTCCCAGCCCTACGCTAGGAGCTGGCCCATGGCAGGTGTTGGGGAGCTACTAATATTTACTGAAAAATGTGTGTGGCGAAAAATCGTAATCTTCATTATCTAGGAGAGGACACGGAGGCTCAGAGAAGGGCAGGAATTCACCCCGGTTCATGCAGTGAGCGGGACATGGCTAGGATGCTCAAGAGGCCCGGATGACCCCAGACACACAGGATGTGATGTGTGGCGGCTATAGGGAGAAGTCAAAAGTGCCCCTGGGAACAGAGTGACTCTCAGGATGCAAAGTTCTGGAAGGCAGGCAGAGGGTGGGCTTCCTCCTTACACCTTCCTATAGGGAGGTGTAGCCAACACTTGATGAATCCACGATCGGATGAAATGAACTCCTAAGACACTATTGAATCTCCCTGTGGAGGAAGGTTCCACAGGAGGCAGAGCGAAGATGAATGAGTGGGAGTTTGGAAGACAGGATGGAAAGGGTGAGCATGTCAAGAGGCTGCATTTCCACCTCAGAATCTTTCTCAGGGAAATGGTGCACATGGGCAGACAGTGGCCGACATGGGATACTTCTTGCACTATTGCTTTTTAAGGGCACTCATTAAAAATAACAAAAATAACCTGAGGGTTTATCTGCAGGGGTATGGCTCAATGAAGCGGGGCGTGGCCAGTCTTTGGTGCACTATTTAATTAAGAAAAGGAAGTAGATCATTAGATCCATGTTGAGTGAACAAAGCAAAGTGTAGCAAATACTATAATCGATGAGAGCCTTTGTGTTTCAAACCTTTTCCTGGCAATATTGTAATTTCTATAGTAAACATACAGTTGTTAATCTAGGGATATACACAGACGTACATGAGTTATGTAAATATTTACTGAATGCAAGCGATCAGGAAACGGCCTTAAATAGCACCCACGCAAAACGTGATGACAGGGTGACTCCTGGGGAAGGGAGGAAAAGGCTGAGGTTGGGTGGATCGTGGAAGGGTAATTTGGTCTAGTATTTCAACTTTTTAATAAAGATAGTGCATTTTGATATTGCCTGATGACTAGAAATTGGCTTGTCTTTTTAAAAAAAAAAAAAAAACTTGGGCCAGGCACGGTGGCTCACACCTATAATCCTAGCACTCTGAGAGGCTGAGGCAGGTGGATTGCTTGAGTGCAGGAGTTCAAAAACAGCCTGAGCAAGAGTGAGACCCTGTCTCTAAAAAGATAGCTGGGCATTGTGGCAGGCGCCTGTAGGCCCAGCTACTGGGAGTCTCAGGTAAGAGGATCACTTGAGCCCAAGACTTTGAGGTGGCTGTGAGCTATGACACCACAGCACTGTACCCAGGGCAACAAAGTGAGACTCTGTCTCAAAAACAAACAAACAACAACAAAAAACCCCCCAAAAGGAAAAAAAAGAGTAAAAGAAGGGCACCCCTGGCAGGGCATGTGGCTTGTGCAAAGGTTGGGAGGTGTGACCAGGCAGGCTTAGAGTGCTCGGTCTTTATTCATTCGACAAATCTTTCTTAAGGACCTACTATGTGTTTGCCCCTGTTCTGAGTGGTGGGGCTCTGTGTCGACTAAAGTGTACAAGGTCTGCCCTCAGGAAGCTTACATTCTGGTGGGGGAGACAGGGACAAATAAATAACTTGGGACAGAGAGGAGCAAACTGAAGAAAATAAAAGGGTGCAGAGCAGAGGTGCAGAGCAGCTGGGCTCTCTGCAGGTTCTCCCCTTAAAGCCGAGCCGGAATCCACCCCTGTCACCACTTGTATCACCGCAGTCCAAGCCACCAGAATGCTCACCTGCGCGATGGTCACTCTCTTCACTGTGCTCCCGGCTCCCATTCTGCCCCTACCCTTCTCAGTCTGTTCCCTCTGCAGCCAGAGGGATCCTGTTAATGTGCAGATTACATCGTCCCTCCTCTCTCCTCTGTCCGAAACCCTCCCGTGGCTCCCTCTCACACAGGGCAAGAAGCCAAAGTCTTACTAAATGCAGAATACAAATGCCTTCATATAATAACTGAGAAAATGTCAGGAAGGCTATGTTAATCAGTTTGATGAAAATAGTTAAGATTGTATATGAAACCAGCACATTGTACCCCTTGATTGCACTATTGCACACAGCTATGATTTAATAATAAAGAGAATAAAATTAAAAAAAAAAGAAAAAGAAAAAAAATACAAAAATCCTCAACAAGAACAACAGCAAAAAACCCAAAGTCTTTCCAACAGCTCACAAAGTTGTGCAGGGCGTGACCCTGGTCACCTTTCGGACCAGATCTGCGCCATTCGCTCACTTGGACCAGCTTCCTCAAGAGCTCTGAGCACATTGCTGCCCCAGGGCCTTTGCACTTACTGCCATCTCTGCTCAGGGGGCTCTCGTAGCCACACAGAGGCCTCCCTGACCTCCTTCAGTCTTTCCTCCAGTGTTACCTTCTCAGGGTCCTCTTTCCTAGACATCTAATGATAACCGCACCCCGGCACCCCTGCATTCCTTACCCTCCTTCCCTGCTTTTTTCCCTCCATACCTTGTACCACCATCCAACGTGCTACACATCCTGCTTCTTTATCTTATTTATTCTTATTCTCAGCCTTTTGCTCTGCCAGCACCCAGTGTAGGTTCCATGAGGGCAGAGTTTTCCGTGCTGTCTTCCTAGTACTTAGAACAATGCTGGGCACATGGCTGAAGACCCATTGGTTGAGCAGTTACTCTCCAACAAGAACTGAAGGAGGATGGATGGTCCTGCAGAACCTGGGAAAGATTGGTCCAGGCAGAGGGAAGAGCAAGTGCAAAGGCCCTGAGGGTGATCACGCTTCCCAGCTAAAGCACAGTGAGCAGAGGAGGCAGGGGAGGAGAGGAGTGTGGGAGGCTTCCTGGCGGCCAAGGGTGAGGAATTCAGATCTTACTCTATACTTCTGAAAAACATTGAGTTCTCCCTCCATGTTTTAACTCATCTCACCCTCATATCAACTCTATGAGGTCAGTGGAATAATTGACCTAAATAAACTCCCATTTAACAGATAGGACAAATGAGTCCCAAAGAGGTTAGGCCTCTAGCCCAGGTACTCATGGCTGATAAGAGACAGAGGTGAGGACGCAATGGGAGCCACTGATGAGCTTTGGGGGGGGGTCTATGTTCTCTCCAGAACCCCCACGGGCAGGTCTGATGGCTCACATCTCCCTGGGGTTCTCCTTTGAGCTTGACCCATGAGACCACTTTAAAAAGAATCTGTGATAGAAGGAATGGCCCGGCTAGGAGGAAGAACAGGAGCCAGGCAGGAAGAGCAGCCTAATCTGCCACTTGGGGGTCACACTCCAGGGTAGAATATCCCCTACAGAGTTGCTGGAGCTCACCACAGCCTCCAAGTGTGTGTGTAACCAGTTCCATCCACCCTACCAAACCCACTAGCCCTGCCCACTCTGATCTGGAAGCAACCTCTTTCAGCCCTATCCTCCAAAGCCTTCACCAAGGCAGTGCTCCAGGGCAGGGGAAAGGGTACTCCAAGGTCCAAGTCACAAAAAGAAGTGTGTTTGTGGGTACTACCACTGGGAGGGAGGATGGGACATCTAGGGCCTGGAGACTCTCAGAGTATGGCAGAAAGTGATTCAGGAGTGGGACCTCTGTAGCCAGAGTCCCTGGGATCAATGCCTGTGTGACTTTAAGCTGCTTACTCAATATCCCCTTGCCTCAGCTTCCACATCTATAAAATGGATTCATAGCTTCCTAGGGGATAATAATTGAATGAGAAATAGCACAGTTTACTGGGTAGGAGAATAGACTTTGAAGTCAGGCCACCCAGGGCAAAATTTTGGCTATCATTTGTCTGCAGCTTCATAATAAGCTACTTAACACTGCGCATGAGTTTCCTCATTTGTAAATGGGGTTGATAACAGTACCACTTTTTGGAGTTGAGGGAACTAACTGAGTGCCCGGCGTTTGCTCTTATGGGGATGGAGGAGGAGGAGGAGGGGAACGAATCTAGATTTACACTGTTTTCAACAGTGGCACAGATATGTGCTCACAAAAATTACGGACAAAAGGATGTGGCAGGGACTCAGCTAAGGGAGCCTCTCAGCTCCCACCAGTGGCAGCCAGGTGGGAATATGGGCCCAGCATTGCTAAAGCACTCAGCATTTCAAGAGAAACCAGAAATAGAGAACTTTATGTGAATACTCCAAATTTTTACAAGTTCACTTTTGCTTAAAACATGGTGCAAACCAAGCAAAGACATTCTCAGGGGCCAGAGCTGGCTGTGGGCTGCTAGTTCGCAATCAGGGTTTTGAATTCACTGTGGTTATCTGATTCAGAGGACAATGACAATGGAATGGTAAGTTTAATCACTTGCTATGCCCTGAGGCATGCCATGAACTTCACATACCATTGCCTCATTTAATTCCTGCAGTTGGTACCTTATGAAGTCAAGTCATTATTACATGGGGGAAAAGTCATTATTATGCTCCCACTTGACAGGTGAGAAAGTTGAGACTTCTAGATCCCAAAGGTGCTGCAAAATAATTTGACAAATAGTCATGAAATTATTCACAAAAAGGAAAATGAGGCTCAGAAAAGTCAGTTTGCTCAAGATTTCCGGGCTGGGAAGCAGGAGGCTGAAACTCAGCCTTGGATATTCCTCACTTAGCATCCTATGCCTCGGCCTGTCACGACTGGTTCTAAAACGAAAACTTCAGTCTCTACTCAGAAAAACGAAAACAAAAGCAAAAACACATGACTTTGAACAGAGCTCGAGAAATTTTCTCAGACTCTCCAAGAGCCCAGGATGCACTGAAGTTCCAGGAGGACTGAGGGCATGCTCTCTACCACCCAGCTTCGGCGCGGGAGCCCACACCTCGTGGTGGTACTTTTAAGCGGGTTGCTCCAGCTCCACCAGCAGCGTGCAAGTACCATATCATTGTATTGGTGACAGCAATCATTACTCATAGAAACCTGGATTTGCTTCAAAGCATGTTCCTTGCGAGGTTCTGTTCCCACCAGACACACATCGCTCTGGTTTTCCACGACAGTTATGTGGCATGTATGCCCCTGAGCTGGCATTAAATGCAGACAGTGAAAGAGACGCATCGAGGGTTCTCAGAGCACCAGCAAGTAAACCCCAAAGCTGGCCAAATAAAGGGTTAAGGCCAATGGTTAAACGGCATAGCTCAACTCCAAACTCTACCAGGAAGGCCGACAGATCCCAAAGAGAACAAACAATAGCTGGGATTGTTCTGGTGAAAACTAGTTTGGCTGCATCACTTGCCAATAATTTTTTAAATAGCTTTAACCCTCCTCTGCTTCCTTGACTCCAACCCGACCTGAAAGCAAAAGGTGGCCCGAGTTCTTGTCCTGATGGCAACCGCCTTGTAAAAAGGGCGCCTGCCTGGAGGAGGGGATGGCAGAGAAGGGCTGTGAGGACAGAGCTCAGAGCTGGAGACTGTGACACTGCGGAACACAGCCAGGGCTGGGCCTGGAACCTATCTGTCTGCGGTGGTGTCAGCATTTCTTGGAACTGGAGGCCAAGAAAGGAAACTCATCACACGAGTGAGCACATGCTAAGGACTAGATAACATGGTTAGCGACATATACCAGTGTTTTGGTTCAGAGGCAGTAATTTAAACGGCAGCAGGAGAAACTGTCCTAAGGACAATACTTTGGAAAGGATGTGAGTCAGTCCCTTGCCATATCCACGGGGACCATCACACCTGTCTGCCCCAATTCGTCCCAGGACGCCTACCTTTTCTGTCACTCAGAGTCCACGCGGCGGAGTCAGCACAGTTAAACTTCAGTTTATCCAGACAGTTGCTGTTTACAGTGAGGCTGGGTGAGATCACTAGTTCTAGCATTTCCTTGTACCTGCAAGAAAACAAAGGGCAATATAATTTATTCATTAATTATGCATGCTCACTGATGATTTCTCTTTCTTTCCCTAAGAGTATAAATATTCAAGCTGATTACCTAAACCCAGCCTTCTTATACATTCTACATGATAAAAATTCACTAAACTTTTCATCCAAGGGAAATGAGGCGTTAAGGAAGTCCTCGCTCCTCCCCCTAGAGAGTACACCCATGTGATTAAAACATTCCCCTCCTTTGTGCTGTGTTTTGCCATTAGAAAAATTATATTTCAGTCTTTTTGTCGTCTGAATGAGCCAGAGTAAACTAGGGAGACTTCCCAGCAGAGGAAGGGAGAGGCGGGAGACAGGCAAAGGGGGGAGAGAGAGAGAGAGAGAGAGACTGAATTGTTATTCCCAAAAGCCAGAGGCTTGGAGTTAACTGTGGTTAAGAGAGAAAAGTGGACATGGGGCTGTTTGCACAGTCGGAGGAAGGCTCAAAAGCCATCAGCGATATCAACAGCTCTTTGTGGGCAACACCACTCCACAGCCCAGGACAGTGGCCTGTACCGAGAGAGAAAGCACTGGCTCCTCAATTACTCATGATTTCGATCATATATCACGGGAGGAGCAAGGAGAGTAGGGACAAGACTCCTCGGTCTTTCTTATTTTTTATTGAAAACATTTCCAACTCTTGCATCACGTTGGCATTTATTCCTCCTAAATGCCTACCTGCTGTGTTTAGGAAATGAGGTTTCTAGTTAATGCATAAAATGTCATATGTGGTATAACAATTCCCAAAAGTCTTGACTATAATCAGTAACACTTAATAGTTGTCTTCAGAGAAAGGCTGAATTGACTGAGAGCATATCTTGATCACAAGGTCATTACTGGCCAGATCAGTTATTGTTCGGTTAATGACACACAAGGTACCAGTTGATGGTGTAGTCACTATAAACTTAGGTTCCGTGGTCAAAAAGGCCAGGAATTCAAATTCCAGGTTCTCTACTCGCTACCCTGAGTGAGTGTCCAAACAGCTCTAAGTCAAAGGTTTTCTTATTTGGAAAATGGAGATTATCAAAGTTCCCTGACAAGGTCATGGTGAAGATGAAAAGGGATGATACGTGTAAAGAAAGGACTTTGTAGGTAGCCACCTAAATGCTCTGTTATAGGAATGGATGGTGTGTTCATATAATGGGCGACAACACAGCAGCGTAAAAGACACTGGGGCTCTGCTCAGCACTGTGGACAGATGCTAAAGGGCCCACAATGTGACACCACTTCCATGAAGTTCAAAGTGCAATTGATTCTTGCCTTCAAGGGGGACTGTGTCTGGGACTTCCTGTGAATACCAAAATTGTCAGATGCTCAAGTCACCTATGTTAAATGGCAAAGTATCTGCACATAATCTACACATATCTTCCTATGTACTTTAAACCATCTCTAGATTGCTTGTAGTACCTAATACAATGTAAATGCATGTAAATAATTGTTATATTGTACTATTCCAAAATTTGTACTATTTCATTCTTGCCTTTCTTTTTTTCAGTTTTTGGCTAGGGCTGAGTTTGAACCCGCCACCTCTAGCATATGGGCCTGGCCCGCTATTCCTCTGAGCCACATGCACCGCCCCATTCTTATCTCATTTTTGAGACAGAGTCTCACTCTGTCCTCCTGGGTAGAGTGCCATGGCGTCCTTAGAGTTCACAGCAACCTCAAACTCTTGGGCTTAAGCGATTCTTTTGCCTCAGCCTCCTGAGTATATGGGACTCCTGGGACTATAGGCACTTGCCACAATGCCTGGCTATTTTTAAGAGATGAGGTCTCCTTCTTGCTGAGGATGGTCTCGCAACTCCTGAACTCAAGCAATTCTGTTTCCTCAGCCTCCTGAGTAGCTGAGACTACAGGTGCCTGCCACAATGCCCAGCTAGTTTTTCTATGTTTTTTAAGTAGGGACAGGGTCTCCCGTTGCTTGGGTTGGTCTCCAACTCCTGAGCTCAAGCGACCCACCTTCCTCAGCCTCTCAAAGTGCTAAGATTACAGGCATGAGTCACAGTGCCCAGCTGTTGTATTATTTTTTGTTTCTTTCTGAATATTTCTGATCCAAGGTTGGCTGAATCTGCAGGTATGGAACCTGCAGATATGAAGGGCCAGCTCTACCGTTGAGGGATACAGACATGTGGAATAAAAAGACAAGAAAGAAAAAAGTATGTGTAGGAATGATCAACACCAGTTTCAGGAGGATGACTGACTCCCGGGGTGAGAGGGGCTGTCATCTGGGAAGTGATACCTGGGGGCTGCAACTGTGTTTGTTTTAGTTTAGGGGTTGACATGAACTATGGCCCATAGGTCAGATCCAGCCTGTGACTGTTTTTGTGTGACCCATGAGTTAGGAATGGCTTTCATGTTCTTAAATGGCTGAAAAAAATCAAAAGAAGGATATTATTTCATGACCAGTGAAAATGATGTGAACGTCCCATTTCAGTGTCCACAGGTACAATTGTATCAGAACATAGCCCTGCTCACTGGCTGACTATGGTTACTTTCATGCTGTAACTGCTAAGCGGAGTAGTTTCAACAGAGACCATATGTGGCCCCCAAAGCCAAGGATATTTAATATCTGGCAGAAAAAGTTTGCCAGTTTATGTTTTAATTTATAGGCAGGGTGCGGGGCGCACCAATTTTGTATAGCTCACTATACTTATGTTTTTGCATGCCTGAAGTGCTTCATAAATTTTTAAGAAGAAAGAGCATTTCTCTTAGGACATAGATTTAAGACATACTTTATATATGTGTACTTTTGAATCTGATGAGAGAATTTCACACAAATCAGTTTCTAGTGTTTATATCTTTCTATTAGCAGGTGAATGTTGGGTTCTAAATGTTCCCCAGTACACATGCATGCCAAGTGCCTGTTTTTTTGTTCCCCAAATGCCATAATGCACTCCAGGACAGAGGCCTAGGAGTCGTGTTCCTTTAGAACAACAAAACATATTGTATGGTGCTCAGCAAATGTTACACGTTGAATCTGCTGTCTGACTGCAGGTGCCAGAAATTTGCATTTTTACTCAAACTCATTCCCTTCCTTCTTTTGGGTGTGTGCAAAGATTTTGAGATCAAAAAATAAACAATGAGATAAAAAAAAAATAGCATTCATCTCCAAATATCCAGATGCTACGAATATTAGAGGCAGCAAATTGTTAGCTAACTGACCAACTCCAGTTAGAAACAAAATGAACTTTCTCTATTCCCTGGGGTTTCAAAATATCTGACATTGGTGCTAATATTTAAAAATGAGTCAATTTCACACAAAAATCTAGATTTTCAGTTTCTCTTGAAAATGGAAGAATATCGCCATTCTGCATGGTGACAAACAGTGGCAGCTGAACAGTGGCCGCCCCATTTAGCCACAGCGTATGGGCCTCGGATTGCCACGGCCCCCACCACTTTCTACTCGCCTGCATTTGTATTTCCTCCTCGTCCCTTTGGGCATTTGCAATCCAGACCCATAGCGTATGTATTGTCAGAGAAGCCCGCTGAGGAAAGAGACAGCAGTGTGACATTTCTGGCCTCTGTCACCTAGCTTATTTATTTTATCAATGGTTGTTGTCATCCTTAAGAAGTCTCAGTGTATCTGAATAGCATTTGATGATTTTAAACAGAGTAGGGATGTGTTTGTGTGTTTTAATTCTCAGAGTATCGCTACTAAAGCTTTTGGTGTGTTCGCCTTACCCTCTAGTCTTGCCTAAAATCCTTGAAGGCCAAGTCAACCAAGGTGGAAATCACCTTTATTTCCCCCACAGCAACTGACACAGAATCTCGTTCATTTTCATCCAAAGAACATCTGCTGGATGAGAGGAGGAAAGAAGGGCCAGAGGGAGAGAGGAACAGAGAGGGAAGAAATCTATATTTGAGTGATTGGTTTCTTCTAACAAGATTTTATTTTATATCATCGTAGCTCACAGTAATCTCAACCTCTTGGGTTCAGGTGATCTTTTTGCCTCAGCCTCCCAAGTAGCTGGGACTACGGGCCCCACCATGATGCCTGGTTAGTATTTTTATTTTTTTAGTACAGTTAGGGTCTTGTTCTTGCTCTGGCTGGTCTTGAACTCCTAAACTCAAGCAATCCACCTGCCTCGGCCTCCCAGAGTGCTAGGATTATGGGTATTAGCCACCATTCCTGGCTTCCAATAAGATTTTTAACAATTTCCATTTGTCTTCATTTTTTCCACCATACCCTAGACAATGACTCTAATCTATTAAATATGTAAATACGTTTTCTTAGAAATGATGCTGTGTTGTTTAATATGTGACATGTGTTTTTATTTAATGAACAGCATTGTGCACAAGATCTCATCGTTTATTAGGCTTTTCATTATCAGTCTGCACTATGATTTTAAAATGTATATCTATAGCTATATATATCTCACTGTATGGATATCTAACGTGTAGCTATAATTCCATACCGTGCACCTGCTCTATTATATTTATGCCCTACCCAGTGATCATCATCTCAGTAATCTGTATCTCTCACCGTACAAAGAATGCTGCAATAAACATCTTCATTCATTCTTTAAATATATATATATATATATATTTCTAAGCTGGGTGTGGTGGCTCATGCCTGTAATCTTAGTGCTCTGGGAGGCCAAGATGGGAGGGTCACTTGAGCTCAGGAGTTTGAGACCAGCTTGAGCAACAGCAAGACCCAGTCTGGACTAAAAATAGAAAAATTAGTGGGCATTGTGGCTAGTGCCTGTAGTTTTAGCTACTCGGGAGGCTGAGGCGGGAGGATTGTTTGAGCCCAGGGGTTTGAGACTGTGGTGAGCTAGGATGAGGCCACCTCACTGTAGCCTGGGTAACAGAGTGAGATTCTCTCTCTCTCTCTCTACACACACACACACACACACACACACACACACACACACACACACACACACATTTCTATATACATGTACTCACATATCCTTAAAATGTATTTATGTCAAGGAGGAGGATTTCTCTGTCATGGATCTATGTAAACTGAACTTGACCAAGTACTAGGAGACTGTTCTTCACGATCCCTGTGCTGTTCATACTCATCCAGAAACACAGAAGGGTTTAGTTTCATAATATCCTGCTAACACTTGGCATTACCTAGCTTTCTAAATTTTGTCAAACTGATGTGTGGAAAGCAATATTTTATAGCTGTTTTAATTTGTCTTTCTAAGATTACTAGTGAGTTTGAGCATATTTCATGTAATTGTGGGCCATATGAGTATCCAAAAACTGTCTATTCATATCTTTTACCTCTGACCATTTTTCTACCATTTTTCTTTCTCTCTGATTTGCAGGAGTACCTTGTAGAGTCTGGGCATTAGTTCATTGTTGGTTTTAAATGCCACAAAATACTATTTTCTTTTTTTAAAAAAATTAATTAATTTTTTAATGTTTTGCAGTTTTTGGCCAGGGTTGGGTTTGAACCCACCACCTTTGGCATATTGGGCTGGTGCCCTCTCCTCTGAGCCACAAGCACCGCCCAAAATACCATTTTCTTAATCTTCCACTTGACTGTTTTATTTCTGGTGCCTTCTGTAGAATAAAAATCCTTACCTCCTTACGCATTTGCCTAGTAATTTCTTTTTTTAGATGTAAAAATTCTTTCTCTATTTCTGGGATTTTAAAATTTGTCTACATGTTAAGCTATTCACTTAGAATTTTACCTCTCATCTTTAAGTCATTAATGTCAGCCTTTTTGTACAGTTTAAGCTTCCATTTGTTCCCATTATTGAAGAAATTGAAAATAAGCCACTTTTTCCTAACACGTATCACGCTGGCCAACTGAACTCACCTCCCAACTATAATGGGATAGCTTGTATTTTTAGTTCAATCTCAGTATCATGATCAAAAATAAAAGCTATAAAATATTGTTTTAAGGCATCAGAAGGCAACTAAGCAGGGCCCAAGGGACCGAGACCCCAGAGGTGAAAACCAGACTGAGCTAAGTTTGATCTCTACCAATGTTCCCCTCAAGACACCTGCCAATTTATAAGCAAAGAACCAAAAAAGCAGCAGCTTGGCATTTTCTGGTCTCACTGGGCTGGGAGACAACTAGAGTGCCGAGTTACTAAGGCAGCTAGGACACAAGAAACAGAGATCCTAGAGAAATAAGAATCACAGAGACATGAGCCTGATGTTGTTATTCATTTTGAGGCACTTGCTGGTACCTAAGCTGGGTGGAGTAAGAGGCAGAGACGCCGAGCAAAAAGGCTCAGCGAAGGAAGAAGCTAAGTAGAGCTTTTGGCAATCTCCCAATACTAGGGAGCAAAAATCAGAGTTAGGGCCCATTAAGGATGAGGAGACTGTGAACAGCCCAGGCTTTTAGCTGAGACCCCTGAAAGGCTGCTCCCTTGGAGTAAAAGCAAACCATGTATGGTGCTCATACCTGTAATCCCCGGGTGGGAGGATCACTTGAGGCCAGGAGTTTGAGACCAGCCCGGGTGAACACAGCAAGACTCGTCTCTACCAAAAATTCGAATCATCTCTCTCATTTCCAAGCATCTATTACATGCCAGGCAATTTTCTCGACCACTTTTACATTCCCTTCTTTAATTCTCTCAACCACCCTGGAAGATATAATTATCCCGTATTTCTCAACAGGTAAACTAAACACAGATTTAGGTCTCAGTAAATCAGAGGTGCCCAAAAAAAAAAAAAAAAAAAAAAAGTGAATCGTTCCTGTTGGCTGAACTTACCTGTTCTACCATGAGGATCTCAAAAGAAGCTTTTCAAATTTCAACATGCCCCATCAATGGGTGAATGGATAAAGAAAATATGGTACATAGACACAATGGAATATTATTCAGCCATAAAAAGAATGAAACCCTATCATTTGCAGCAACATAGATGGAATTGGAAGTCATTAAGTGAAATAAGCCAAGCAGAGAAAGACAGATATGCATTTTCTCACTCTCATGTAGAAGCTAAAACAAGGCGATCTCATGCAGATGGAGAGTAAATTGGTGGTTACCAGAGGCTGGGATAGGTAGGAGAGAGCGTGGCATGGAGAGTGGTTGATCAAAGGGTACCAATATACAGTTAGAGGAAATCATATCAAGTCATGTCTAGTGTTCCATAGCTTGATAAGGTGACTATTGTTAACAATGATCTACTGTACATTCAAAATAGCTAGAAGAGAATAATTCAAATGATTCCCACCACACAGAAAAGATAAATATGTAAGCTTACTCCGATTTGATCTTTACACATTATATGAATGCATCAAATTCTTAAATATCATGTGCACCCTGAAAATATATCAATAAACACAATTATTTTAAAAACAATCGCAGCACACAGGGAGTTTTGTGTTTTATGGGTCATATTGTTTTATTATTGAATTATAGGGGATAAGAAAAAAAGGGAAGCTGATCTTTTTGGTATCTTAGGCCTCTCAAGGTCTTAACCTGGCCCTAATGGCAGTGATCATTTTACAGATAATAGAAATAAAAATGGCTCATGCTTAGTGAGCAAATACTCTGGGAACAAAAGCTCTTTACATGCATTGGCTCATTTCATCCTATGGAGTAGGTAGAGATGAGGAGACTGAGGTTCAGAGAGTGACCCGGCTGGTTAGGGATGGAGCCACGATTTGCAACCAGGTGGTCTTGCTCCAGAGTCTGTGCTCTTTTTTGTTTTTTTTTAATTTCAGGTTATTGTGAGGGTACAAACCACTAGGTTACAGTGTTTGCATATGTTAGGTAGAGCCCCTCCTGTAGTTGTGTCCCCCAACCAAGATGTGTGCCAGATACTCTTACATTGTGCCCATTAAGTGGGAGCACACCAATCCCCCTTCTTCCTCCCCTCTCCCTCATTCCCCCTCCTCCCAACTTGAATTGAACTGAGTTTTCCTAAATGCCCACCAACCCTGGAATGGACTAACAAACTGTGGTATATGTATACCATGGAATAATATTCAGCCATAAAAGATGCAGACTTTCAATCTTTTGTACTAACCTGGATGGAGTTAAAGCACATTCTTAATAAAGTGTCCAGGGTCTGTGCCCTTGACCACAGCTTGCAGGTAGAACTGAGTCACCCATGGCCCATCCAGCTCTAAAGTCTACTGAATCAACCAATCAGATCATCAGCTTTGTCATCTGCTACAGGGGTTCAAATCCCAGCTATGTCTCTTATCTGTTATATGATCCTGGGTAAGTTATTTACCATGCCTTAGCTCTATGAGGATGGAGAAAATAATAGCACTTTCCCTAGCAGGTTATCCTGAAAATTAAGTCAGAGAAGCAAGTGTATGCTCAACAACATTATTTGTGTTGACAGAGATCAAGGCTTGAGACTCACAATTAGCTTCATTCCAGGTAGACACTGGAAACTGTCACGAGGGTCACTCCAAAACCACTGGTCCCTATTGTGGTTTGAGGGGAAGGGTTGGGTTCTTCTGCAATTTGGAGGGGGAAGCTTCCTTCACATCCCCACTCCTCATCCCCCTCCTCACAATACCTGAAATAGGAGAGCAGCTTATTCTCTTTGGAGGAGAGGGAAGTGAGAAATCTGGCAGGCTTTACAGAATCTGGGGGAAGAGAAAGACCGAGCTTTCTTTTCAGGAAGGCAGGGGAAGGATGCAAAGGCATGGAATTCATTTACAGAAAAAAAAATAAAAACAGAAAGAAATTTCTTTTCTGTGCTGCGCTGTTGCGAAACCCCACTGACCCTCCGGGAAGGAAGAGGCGTTCAGAGCTCCTGCCCTCTGGCCTCCTTGGCCTGCTGCTGCTGGCGGCTTGGGCCATTTGTTACCCTTGTCACCACCCCAGTCCCCAGGGACTGCTCAGCACTGGGGGAGTGTGGGCTGCGGAGGAGCCTCGGGAGATGACAGCTGGGGGATGGGGGCAGGGGCAGCTTCAAAGGCTGTAAGGATCAAAAGCAGATGGAGGGTCCCAGGCGGTGGGCTGCTCACCTTTCCACACCCCCCTGCGTGCACTGGTTACCTTGGCTGAGGATAGGGGCTGTCTGCTAGATGCAGAGGACAGATGGCCAGTGGGCCAAGGGGACTTTAGAAAGGACTGCTCTCAGCATCCTTTAAGGGTTTAGAAATTGAAGCCTGCTGACAGCAAACACAGGCTTCTGCACAGCCAGCAGCTGCAACCCAAACCTGGACATTTCTGGCCACTTCCGTTTGATTTGGATTCAAAATACATCTGTGAATGGCAGGCTGGCTGGCTGGGACCCAGTGTCCCCCATTTAAGGGAGGCAGTGGCTAATACCAAAAGCCCATGATCGTCCTCCCTCCTTCAACTCTCACATACAGATCCATCAACAGGTCTTGTCAAGGTCACTACTGTGGCCATGTCCACATCATTCTCTAGGCCAAGGAAGACCACCATGGCCTCATGCCTATCTCCCCAGGGCCACTCTGGCAAACTTCCGTTTTCTGCACAGCAGGTGACAGCACCTGCCCTCCCCACTGCATCCTTGCTCACAACTTCCCACCACTTTCTTCTTAGGATGAAGCGAAGGCCTCTGAACACAACCTTGCCTCGGCCTCTCTTCAACGACGTCTTATTCCAGCTCACTGGCCTTTCTCTCCCTCCACGTTGCCTCTGCACATGCTGTTCCCTCTGCTTGGAACTCTGTCCCCTCCTGCTCACCCTTCAGAGGCCTCAGCTCCAGGCTGGCTCCCCAGGACCCTCCCTGAATGGATGACTCCCTTGCAGCGTGCCTGTCCAAGTGACATAGACGTCTCCTTAATTACACTTATTACGCTATTAAGGTCTGCCTAGCCCTGTTTTCAGCTAAGAAACAGAAAGAGAAAGCAGAAATGTCTACAGCCACAACCTGGAGAAGAAAGTCGTGCCTTGAGAAGGAGCGTGTGGGAGGAGGGAGTTCTTGGCCTTCTGGTCTGGTGGCTCTTCCGGCAATAGTGTCCTTACTTTGGGGCACGCAGGCCACGTAGCCTGGGTCGGGCTCACCCTACTGACAGGCTGTAGGCCTGGAATTAGCAACCCGCATCCTTCATCTATAGTGATTGGCTCCAGGGCAGTGGTCACGTGAATCAACTGGGGCCAATCAGAGGCCGGCATGAACGGCTGGTGAAGAGATGCTCTCGGTCCCACCGCCCACCAGCCTTGGATCAGGTCTACCTGGAGCGGCTGGCAGTTACCTTGCCTTGCAGGTCTGCAGACTGCCTCTGAGTCCTGACATGTGTCTGATACAAGCTGTGCAGCCTACGTTTTCAGCGTGAAAGTCAGAGTAGGAGGGAGGAGTGAGGACGATCATGGGCAGCCAGTGAAATTCAGGTGCTGCTGTCCCCATGGCTGGCTTCAACAGCCATGAGTTAGAACCCCATGCCCTGCAAGAACAAAGCCCTCCTCTTGTCCTCACTGCCATCCTCCCCAACCCTGCTGACCTTAAAATGGGGAAGGGGGCATAGAAATGGGGAGGCAGGCTGCCAATCATTTAGAATCACTGGTTCTGTTTACGTGCACACCAAAAGGCAAAGGGGCTGCTCAATCGCTAATTTCTTTCATCTCTTCTTTCCCAACCCCCAGGGGACTTCTAAGAGGCAGAGACTGTTCTAGGCACTGGGGCTACAGCGTTGAATCAGACAGACAAGTTCCTGCTCTCAAAAATGCAACATTCCAGCCTGAAACGCCTCCATGGGTAACCCCAAAGAGCTGGGGTATAGAAAGGACAGTCAGCCTCAGCCTATGCCTTCTTTTGCTCAGACAGGAACCACATTACCCTTTCTTTCTTAAAGTAAAATTGTGATTACCCAGACAATATCTCAAAACAAAACCAAAAAAAAAAAAATTTGTAAATAAATGAAAAAGTTTCAGATAAGATTAGAGTCGCATTTGGCCACCACCTCCCACCAGATGTATCCATAGTCAATATGATGAACAGCTCTGCAGACCATTTTCTTTCATAAATCCACACACTCATGCATGTTCATAAAAAGATACAGTATTATTTTTGTGAATGTGTTTTTTTTAACACTGTCCACCTATACATCTTGTTCTAGGGCTTTGTTCATGCTAATAATAAAATATCTTGGCATTCATTCCCTGTCATGACATGGAGATCTGATTTATTCCTTTTTGATTGCTGCACAGTATTCCCAGAAATGTCTACACCACAGTTCACTTAGCCAGTCCCCAGATTTCCCAAATTTTTAAACTAAAATTCCACAATAGCTGAAGGGACAGGCTTTCTCTAAAGGGATTACGTGTGCAGTTCTCTAAAAGTGATATCCCAAAGTAAAATTGCTGCCTCCCCCCCAGGTCAAAATTGTAAAATCCATTTGCATATTGTCCCTCAGAGAAGCTAACCTGATTTGTATTCCCAATGGCCATGTCCTGTTTTTTCACCCCTTGTGCTATTTCTTTCTTCCTTTTTTTTTTTTTTGAGACAGAGCCTGGATAGAGTGCTGTGGCATTACAGCTCACAGCAGCCTCCAATTCCTGGGCTCAAGTGAGTCTCCTGCCTCCACCTCCCAAGTAGCTGGGACTACAGGCGCCGCCACAACGCCCGGCCATTTTTTGGTTGCAGCCGTCATTGTTGATTGGCGGGCCCAGGCTGGATTCGAACCCGCCAGCTCAGGTGTACCTGGCTGGCGCCTTAGCCCGTTGAGCCACAGGTGCCGAGCCCCCTTGTGCTATTTCTACTCCCTGGTCTGCAAGTTTTTATCCAAGAGGCAGACATACACAAGTGCTTTAATATGCTTCCTCAGCAGCCTATTCAGAGCACTGTCTTTCAGCCAAGCAGATTAAGTTCTAGGGAGTCTAACATCACAAAGGAAAACAAGCCTGGGTCTTGAAGTTCAGCCCCAGAGTAAGCTCTCTCACTCGCACTTGGTAAATTCTCATTCATACGAACTTGGTAATGAATGAAAATAGCTGATAATGGAGCTTTTACTATGCTTCCCTCATCACAGGGATGAAGAGGGCCTGTCATTTGGCTAACCCACTTTTTGCTGTCCATGGGATTTTAAAAAACTTTTTGAGATTCACAAGAAGTCACAAAACATGGTACAGAGAAGTCCTGAGTCACCTTTGCCCAATTCCTCACATCTTACGTAACAATTACAGTACAATATCCAAACCAGGAAATTGACATTGGTGTGAGGGTAGCTCCGCATCATTTATCACGTGTCTAGATTCACGTAACCACAGCTGCAATCAAAATAGAGAATGACTCATACCCACAGAGGTTTTCCTTGTGCTACCCTTTCATAGGCACACCCACCCTGGTCCCCCTGACCCAATACCCCAACCCCTGGCAACTCCTAATCTGTTCTCCATGTCTGAAACGTCACCTTGAGACTGTTATATAAATGAAATCACACAGTACGTGACTTCTTGAGATTGGGTGGTTTCTTTTCTTTTTTTGGAACACGCGACACAAGCTCGGATGGCTGCATTTTACAATGCATGTTCCAGTATTCTCTAGGCCCACAAGAGGCAACCTCCAAAAAGGCACCGATGTGTGGTGACCGACTGGAGACAGGACCACACACGTTCTGCTTGATTTCTGGTTGGGTTCAGCAGGGCCCTGGAGCAAAATGTAGAACTTTATAGAATATTTCTCATGCAGAGCTATTAAAAAAAAAAAACAACCCAAACCAAACCCACACCCCAACCCACAACCACTCAAACAAGGCACAGAACAAAACACCAAGGACTCAGTGTTAAGGGAAGGCTACTCTTGCCAAGGACGGCTGGAGAACATCAAGTGGCTTGGAAGCCTCTAGGGAGCCCTGGTACCCCACCAAGAGCCAGGCAAGCAAGTAGGAGGGGGGGCACAGAAATCTCTGGCTGCAAAGGCATTTTGTTTTTGAGTTCAAAGTCACAGCCTCTGCTCTTGGTAGAAACCGTCACTGCTCCTCTTCTGTTTGTTTACCCCAACCATAGACCATCACAGGGACCTGGACCCAAGTGAAACCCATTTAAACTCAAGATTGTTCTGAGTCTATAGAGCAAGGGCATTTTAATTTGCGGGAAGGGGAATTGGTGGGAGAGAAATATTGGAGAAAAGATAAGAGAAACTGAATATCAGAAACAAAATATTGGAATATCTTCACTCTGCACAAATACTCTTGATGCACAAACCACCACAAAAGTGAAAATCATTATAGTTCACATGTATTAAGTGCTCTCCACAAGCCAGGAACTGTTTTAAGAGCTAATTTTCATAGCTGAGCCCCCCTCATCTTCCGAATAATCCCTCTGAGGCTGGTAGAATTTCTTGTTTTATAGATAAAGAAATGAAACCAGAAGTTGAAGACACTTTCCTTGAATCAGCTGTAAGTAGCAGAGAGAGATTTAGAATGGCTGACGTCCTTGCCTTGAATGTTGTACCCTCCCTGCCATCTGCCACTGACAACAGCAGATGTCTTCAAATTAATCTTTTTTAATGGCTTATCTCCTCTAATTACATCCTTACCCTAAAATTCAATGAAACAAGCAATGATTCATGAGTTTTTAAATGTTTGTATTCTTATTTTGAGGGTGGTTCAACTTTATGCAATTCCATGCAATGAGGGTACCCCCGTCCCCATCTTTTTTTGGTAAGATGGTTTCATGGTGAGGGCTAGAAGTTTTTTAGGGAAAAATTACCAACTTTCAAAGTTTGTGAAATTTCAAACTTTGGAATTTCAGAAATTTCAAACTTTTGAACTTTGAAATTTCAAATTTCAAAGGCAGACCAATAGTGAAATGAATTGCTATGCACCCGTCTCTTAGATTCAACAATTTTCAAGATTTCATATGTGTTTCTTTTAAGCCTTTGTTTTTTTTTTCAGAGACAGAGTCTCACTTTGTTGGCCTTGGTAGAGTGCCATGGCATCACAGCTCACAGCAACCTTTAGCTCTTGGGCTTAGGCAATTCTCTTGCCTCAGCTTCCCGAGTGGCTGGGACTACAGGTATTCGCCACAATGCCCAGCTATTTTTTGTTGTTGTTGTTGCAGTTTGGTTGGGGCCAGGTTTGAACCTGCTACCCTCGGTATATGGGGCCGGCGCCCTACTCACTGAGCCACAGGCTCTGCCCTCTTTTAAGCCTTTTGATTTCTTTGTTTTTCTCTTTGCTGAAGTGTCTGAAACAAATTCAAACTCAAAGTCTCTTCTCTTTACCATATTTCATTTAAAAATATGGTCATTTCTATTATCTCACCTAACAAAACTCACAATAATTCCTTGTCCTGTCTTGAACACAGTTCATATTCAATGTTCTTCAATTGTTACAGCACGCTACTTTAAGGGTGGTTTATAAGGTTCAAGATCTAAACAAAGTCCATATGTTAGATTTGGTTATTGTGTCTCTCATGGTTACAGTAGAACCTCTATAAGTTGACCACTCAAGGGACTGTCCAACACATGAAGGGGGTCAACATAAGGAACTGGGCCTACTGTACTGATACAAACATGGGGTGTATGTCCAGCTGTGAAAATTAGGTCAACTTAGGGAGGTGGTCAACTATGGAAGTTCTACTGTATTTAATCTAGAATAGACTCTTCCTCCTTTTTATATAGACTATTGACATGTTGAAGAAACTATTTAGCTGTCCTGTAGAATATTTCATGTTTTAGATTTGTCTGGTTCTTAATTGCATTGTTAATGTACTTCTCTTTCCACTGTATTTCCCATAAATCAGCTTTAAGATGTGATTACGTTCAGATTAATTGGAGGGAGGACAGTAAGGAAGTGGCACTGAGTACGTCCCACTGTGTCACATCAGGAGGTCCGCAGTGTTCAGGTGTCTCCCTCCTAGTGATGACAGTCAGGGGGTTGTGGCTTCAGGTGGCAAGATCTACTTCTTCCATTATGAAGTACCCTGTCAACTTTTGATCCAATGGTTTCATCCACTAATGCTCATGGCCTGAATTAATTATTATATCAGGGGTTGAGAAACTTTAAAAAGCACACTCATAAAGAAGAGAGAGGTTGAGACTGTTGCAATAATATGAATACAGTTGTTCAGTATTTACATTCTGGCAAATTGCTTTCACAAATCTTTCTTTGTTGCACTCTCCCAACCAGACTATGAGGTGGGCAGAGCCAGCAGGAGCCTGGGACAGTGTGGTGATTAAGCAGGCTCTCTCAGCTTCAAATCCCAGCTTTGCCACTTAAGTTGGCTTTTCTGCCTCCATTTTCCCACTAGGCAAATGGGGATAAAAAATGGTACCCACCTCCTGGGGTGGTTGTGAAGAAGAAACGACTTACTACTTCTATGGTTTTTAGAACAGAACAGGATACAGAGTGAACTCTCTTCACCCTTAGGACTGGTGAAACCGAGAGGCCAACATATGAAATTAAGTTTCTGCAGGGCCACAGCTCATGACAGGCAGGGCTGGAACAAGAGGTAGATCTCATTTCACTAGGTGACACTGTGCCAGTGGAATGTTTTTCCACATTCCCTAATTATTTTGAAAATAATTAAAAAGAATTAGAAATGACACTTTTTGATCATAACTTGAGTGTAATACTCAAATGGCCCAATATAACACCTGCTCTGAGGCCCCGTCCACCCCTCCAATCTTACCTCTGGGGAGTTGTGACCTTTCACCCTTCCTGTGGGGACATTGTCCTCTTTACTAGTGAGTTGGTTCCCACCTCATAGTTTTTGTACTTGATGTTCCTTCCACTACAAATCCTCTTCCATCTGGCTCCTTCCTACACTTCATTCAGGTATTTTCTCAACTGTCCCCTCCTCAAAGAAGCCTTTCTTGGTGACGTTATCAAACTCCACCCCTTCCCTAAAAATCCTCCCACTTTCTATCCCATGACCTTTTATTTTTTTTATTTTTATTTATTTATTTTTTTTGAGACAGAGTCTTACTTTGTTACCTTTGGTAGAGTGCTGTGGCGTCATAGCTCACAGCAACTTCAAACTCCTGGGCTCAAGCAATCCTCATGTCTCAGCTCAGCCCCTGGCTAGTTTTTAGAGACAGGGTCTCTCTCTTGTTCAGACTGGTCTCGAACTCCTGAGCTCTGGCGACCACCCACCTCAGCTTTCCAGAGTGCTAGGATTACAGGCATGAGCCCCAGCTCCCAGCAGACCTGCTTTATTTGTATTTACAATTCTGTCCACTATCTTAGAATGTGCTGTAAATCTATTTGTTCGCTCTCTGGGGGGAGGGCTTTGTCACGTTCTCTGCTGCATCCTTTGCATCTATGACAGCAATTGTAACTGACCCTAAACAGCCAACAAATATCAGTGAAATGAATAGTGACAAATGGCACCACAATCTCATTGCATTATATGCAAGAAATATGCATGCACCATTTATGAAGAACATTTTTTATATTTAGTTATTTTTCATGAAAGAAAGATAATACATGCTCATGGGAAAAAAGTTGACCAGAGCAACATGTGATACGAAAAGATAAATCCCCTAGGGTCCCACAGCTGTGCATTAATCATTCTTTAAAGTTTGAGATACACTACGGTAGAGCTTGTTATGTGACCTCCAGTATTCTTTCTCTTCTCCCTTTCTTTTACAGTAAAAGAACTTCTGATCCTTAGCAGGGTGGGCGGCCACCTAAAATAAAGACTACATTTCCCAGCCTCCTTTGCAGTTGGGTTGTGGTCATGTCACTAAATACAGTCAATATGATGGGATCAAAAGTGATGCATGCAACATGCAGATTGTGTCCTAAGAAGAATGGGGTGAACCTTCTTCCTCTCTCTCCATTCTTCTTTGATAAAATGCAATATGGTGGAGAGCTCTCTTGGACAATGAGGGAGAGGGCAGCATGGTTACTTATACCAGTACTATTTAAGTTCTCTGTTGCACAGAGCCAAATCTGTCTATCTATCTATTGGTCTATCTATCTATCTACCTACCTACCTTCCTACCTATCTATCATTTATCTCCTACACAAGATTTTCTTCAATGAATTGATGTGTGTGTAGCAATGTTATATTATGGGTGATTCCAAACATACACAAAAATACCCAGATTCATCCAATTAACTTCCCTAAATGCATCACTTAATTCCAAAGACAACCAACCCATGGCCAATCCTGCCCCATTTCCACGTCAGCTACATTTCCCTCTCATAGTATTTTTTTTTAATGGAAAACAGACTACATCTTCTCTCTCTTACTCTCTTGAAGGAAGAGAAGAATGATCATCAGTGGTAGACGGTATCTACGGCACAGCAACAACACCAAGAGCCAGCTTCTTGCTCAGGAGAGAGTACTGTGCCTCCTTCTCATGGGTGCTGGCGTTCTACAAATTCAGAGAAACTCCTCTAGTAATAGTAAGTCCTTCTCATAGTATTTTGAAGCAAATCCCACGAGATCATTTCATTTGTAAATATTTCAGTACGAAACCCTAAAAACAAAAACACTTTTGAAAACATGGCCACAATACGATTATTACGCCTACAAATCCTTAATATCCCCCCAACAGATATTACTTTATTTTAACAAAAACTCCGTTGTGTATGTTTTTATTGCCATTTAAAAATACATTGTAGACTATTTTCAACATTGGTATACATAAATCCACCTGGTTCTTTTTAATAGCTGCATCATATTCCACTGAAATGATGCATCAAATTTTATTTAATCATTTCCCAACTGACAGACATTCAGGCTATTTACAGGTTTGTGTTTTTGCTATTTTAATTTTTTTTTTTTTTTGCTATTTTAATGAATGATACAATGAACATCTATCTATCTCAGCATTTCTCAACCTTAGCACTACCAAGATTTTTGGGCTGGGTGATTCCTTATTGTTCAGGCTGACCTGTGGACCTCAGGCTGTTGAGCAGAATCCCTGGCCCCTCTCCACACTGGTTACCAGTGAGCAACTGTCCTCTCTCCTAGTTATAAAACCAAAAATGTCTCCAGACCTTGCCAAATGTCCCCTGGGGTTGGAATGAATCCTGGTGGAGAACTTCTCCTCTATTTGCACACACACTTACGTAGAACACTCTAATTTTTACAGCACAGGCCAGTAGAGAAATGGAAACAGAGGAAGTTTCAACAAAATCGCAGCCACTTGAGAAAAATATCAGTTGGCACGCACTGTGGATTTTGGTGAATGCCTTCACTCTGCTTCAATCACGTTTAACTACAGCAATCTCAGAATTGACTCTACACAAAGAATTGCAGTTGGTGTTGGCAAATTTAGCACGTCAGACAAACACTCTCTGAGTTGATTTGTTTTTCAATATCATGCTCCAGATCAGAGGATCCAAGAGAAGGACATGAGATACGTTTTATAAAAATAGCCTTGGAGGTGGGAACAGCATAGGTAACTTTTATGGTCCAGTACACTTTTAGTCACAGGGCTATATTTTGGAATCTTTAGGACCTCAGCATTCCCTTGACCCCTTGTAATTATATTACAATGATGTTTGTTCACAAAGGGAACTTCGAATCCTAAATGAAGCCCAAACTCAACAGACCTGAGCACGTCCCCTGAGCCAGGTTTGACATCTAGCCAGAACCTGATGGGATAAATTAAACAACCCCCAAAAGAATGCATTGTGGGGGTGAAACAGGCCAAGGGAATTACTAAAATAGACTTGAGGCTCCTGAGTTATGTTAGCCCAGCTTTAGCCCCAAATGCTGAAAGCTGTGCTAAAGAATTCCCAGGGTCTGGAATTTCCAGAGTAGTAAAAACAAATCCATACTGAAAAGAAAGTAATAACCCCTCCTCCCCCCACTAAACAACATAATTAAGAACAAACAAAATGAACAGTAAAAACAAAGATAGGGAAGAAAGAGAGAAACAAGAAATCTAAAAGAAAAAAGGCTAGATAATGTATAGAAAATCATAATCTAATCAAGGTGGATTATGCATAGATAATCATGAGGATTTAACGCATTTATTTATTTAACAAACACTACAAAGAACCTACTGTGTGCTGCCATTTGCTATTCTTGGGCTCATTCCACACAATGCACGTTACAGTGAAACACACAGACCCGCATTATTACAATTGCTAAGACGTCTGGCAAGGGCAGTCCAGGTAGGTCAATGATGTCAAGGCCCCTGGTGAGCAGCTTTGTGTATCTCTGGGCCTCTCCCTACAGTCACAAGATGTCATTAGACCACAGCTCCAAGAAACCCAACGCTTTCTACCCAAATCAGGAAGAAAGGAGAAAGGGGGCTTCCCTCCCTGCCCCTTCATTTTATCTGGGAGGAACGTGTCAACCAGCATCCTCTGGCAGATGCCTCCATGTCTCCTTGGACAGACCAGGATCTCATGGCCAGGTCCAGACCAATCACTGCCAAGAGGCTCAGCCTAACCATCCTTCATCCCTTTAGGCTCAGCACATGGCCAGGCAGGCAAGAAGGGATTTCTGTTGTCCCGGAAGGAGGGACAATGGCTGTTGGCTATGCCACCAGCGGGGGCTGTCTTGGGGGCATCTGATACATACAATCCAGATGAGTGAGATCCCTGTGCTTAGCTGACTCTCCCAGGGCCAGCTCGTTACAAGCAGTGTGCTGCTCTGCACTAGAGTTGTGGCAGGTGCCTCACACGGCCTGGTTTCTCCTCACTGCTCCCATCACATCCCTCATTACTCTATACTCTGGTGACACCAGCACTCTACCCGTCATCTGCCCCTTAAAGGCAGTAAGCTCCTTGCTGCTTTGGGGTCCATAGCTTTCCCACTGTTCTTGAAGCTCATCCCTTTCCCCACCCTTAGGTCTCTGCCTCCAGGAAGCCTTCCCTGATACACAAACCGCCTCCTCCACCCTCCCCTATTGGGTTAGTCTTCACTGCACCCTGAACTTATCATTTATGGCATTTATTACCATCGGAATTAATGGCTGAGTATTTAGTTATTACAATGCCGTGTCTCTTCAGACTGTTTCCAGTAGCCATGGTTTGAAATGCGGCCAGTCCAAACTGACACGCATTCAAACACATACCCAGCTCTCAAAAATTCGGCACAAAAAAAGGTAAAATAATGCATTAATAATCTTAAAAATATCAATTATGTATTGAAATGATAATATTTGTTGGCATATTAGGTTAAATAAAATGTTTAAAACATATACATATATATATATATATATATATATATATTTTTTTTTTTGTAGAGACAGAGTCTCACTTTATTGCCCTTGGTAGAGTGCCATGGTGTCACACAGCTCACAGCAACCTCCAACTCCTGCGCTTAGGCGATTCTCTTGCCTCAGCCTCCCAAGTGGCTGGGACTACAGGCGCCTGCCACAAAGCCCAGCTATTTTTTGTTGCAGTTTGGCTGGGTCCGGATTTGAACCCACCACCCTCAGTATGTGGGGCCAGCACCCTACTCACTGAGCCACAGGGTATTTTTAATTTGGCTTAGAAAATATTCAATTGTATACATGTTTTGCATTTGTAATGAGTTTTACATTTTTATGGGACAGTGTTGCTTGAGACCTTGAGGGTAAGATTATATATAACTAGATTCTTCCCATTCTAGCCCTTAGGTCTAGAACAGTGCTTGGCACAGAATTTGTGCTGAATAAATATTTGTTGAATGAATGCATACGTGAATGAATGAAGGAACAAAATTCAGACTGCTGTAAGAGGTTGCCTTGGTCATATCCTGGTCCAGAAGAGTTCGTTTATATACTGCATTTATTTTATTTTATTTTTTTAGAGACAGAGTCTCTATATACTGCATTTTAAAGTTCCCCAAAGAGTCATTGGTCCTACATCCATGGAATTTCAATTCTTTCACTTGCCTAGTCCCGGCCAACACGGGCACCAGCTTTCTCCCCAGACACTGGCTTCTGCGAACACAGCCGGTTCCCCTGCCCCCTCTGCTGACTCCACACCCACAAGAGAAGACAAGGCTGGAGAGAAAACATCTGTGGCAGCCAGGTAGCCAGAACTTCCCAAAAGTCAACAGACATTGGCTTGGGGAGCTTGTCAACCTTGACTGGACAAACACATTTTAGAAAGGGCCACTCGTACTTGCAGGGAAAAGCAGGGTGGATGAAAGCCAAGGCTGCCGAGGCCGTGCCAACCTCACTGAAGCAAGAGTGTCTGAAAGGCTGAACAAGCCGGGGCCCGAACCAGCAAGGTGGGGTCACCTGTCTCCACCCCGCTCCAAGGAAAACAATTCTCCATGACGGGAGAAGGCTTGGGAGCAGGAGGTAAGGGGGCTCAAGCCCAGGCACTGGACTGTCCACTTGGGGGCTGTGACTTTCCAGCACTGCCTCAGGTGCCCCCTGCAGGAAGGCTGTGGCTGGGTCTGTGCTCTGGGGTATCTAGGGCCTCTGATGCCCCCGTGGGCTGGAAGCTCCAATTTGGGTCCTCTGCTGGAGATCAAAAGTGGGCAGAAGAAATTAAAGACTTAAGGTGCCAGTGAGAAATCAAACTTGGTGTTGTAGCCCCTCGTAAGCTGGGCTTTAGCTGCTCAGAAGCAATCTGGTGGTGGGATTGAACCTCAGCCTTGGCACCTGTGTTTCTGTTTGACCCGGAGCAACAGGATCGTTCACTCACACTTGGTGGAGAGGGGCTACCACTGCAGGCCAGGCTTGCTTCTGAGTGCTGGACACAGGGACCTGATCACCAGAGTCAGCGCTGATACCACACTCCTGTAACCCAGGGAGCAAGTGGTGGAGGCAGATTTGAACTCTGACAGTCCCGCTGTTCTCTGGGACTATGTAGCTTCAGCCCCACTCTGCTACTTACCTATTGTAAATAGGGGAGCCGGAGTAGGACAGATCACTAGCACTTATCTAGCACTGCCTACGTGCATCTGGTCATCACTGCTGCAAGTGTACTGCTCACTCGCTGCATCCTCACAGCATTCAGCCTATTGTTTGTTTTGTTTTTTCCTTGCTCTGTCACCCAGGCTGCAGTGCCGTGGCCTCCTCATAGCTCACTGCAGCTTTGACATCCTGGGCTTGAGTGATCTTCCTGCCTCAGCCTCCTAGTAGCTGGGACTTCAGGTGTGCACCACCATGCCTGGCTACTATTTTATATTTTTAGGGATGGAATCTCACTATGTTGCTCAGGCTGGTCTCAAACTCCTGGCCTCAAGTGATCCTCCTGCCTTGGCCTCCCAAAGTGCTGGGGTTAAAGGCATGAGCCACCACCCTTGGAAGTCTATTATTACCCCTTATAATCAAACTGCTACAGACGCTGGAGAACACAGACTCGGGAGCTGCACTGCCTGCCTACAGCACCAGTGATGCAACTTGATGATAGCCGTGACCTTGGGCAAGTAACTTATTCTTTCTGGGGTGGTTGTGGGGGGAAAATGAGTTAATACTGGAAAGCATTTAGCAGAGTGTCTGGAAAAGAGGAAATGTTAAAATAAGAGCCTATTGTCCTCCATGCCTGTGCCCCAGGACAGGTGACAAGTCGGGGGTCAACCCAGGGAGGGATTGGAGGCTCAACCTGAAACTTAACCTTTTACCCTCACGGGTCCTCCACTTCCCACAAGCCCCCACATATCTTTAGCAGTCACTTGCAGCCCTGCGCAGGGCAGGTGTCACCTCGAATGACCGTCCCTCTCCACCGACTGAGGTGCCTTCCGCCTCCACTCCCCACCCCAGTCCGTCTTCCACACTCCTGGAGTGGGATTTTTAAACATAAATCTGACCTTGTCGTGTCCCCACTAAAACCCCTTTAATGGCTCCCCTTGCCCTTGGGCTAAATTCCAAACTCTCACAGGGACTAACAACAGTGGCTTTCCAATTCTTTGGGTCTCAGAAAGAAACACGTTTTACAATGCAGTGCAGTGTACACCTTTATAAAACTCGAAATAAAATTCTCAAAAAATCACACTGACCTCATCGTGTTCAACAAACTGGTGTTTTTAATCGATTCTCCCCCCACCTCCACCCGATGCTGGCTGTGGGTCACCAGACCGATTCCGTAACACTCTGATGCATGAGAAACTGGCTTAAGAGCTCTGAGGCCCTCAGCTCATCCCTCCCCACCCCCTCCTCTTGGATCTGCAAGACCCCCTGCATCAGTCTCTCTCGGCACCAGGCCTCTGCACCTGTGAGTCTCTCTGCCTAGAACATTCTTCCCACTTGTCCATCTGGCTTAGCCAAAGGCTACCCCCACCTGCCCATCCTCACCTTCGCCCCTGACTCCCCCTCGGGCCTTCTCTAGTATTTCATTAGAATCACCTTGGGATCTTGGGAGTTCTCTTTTATTATTATTATTATTTTTATTATTAAATCATAGCTGTATACATTAGTGCAATCAAGGGGTACAATGTGCTGGTTTCATATACAATCTGAACTATGTTCATCAAACTGATTAACATAGCCTTCCTGGCATTTTCTTAGTTATTGTATGAAGACACCACACCTACGGTGCACCTTAGAAGGGTACAGGCGAACCTTACTAAATGAAGAATACAAATGTCTTCATACAATGACCAAGAGTTCTCTTTTTAAAATACTGACGCTTGGGCCCACTTCAGACCAACTGAATCAGGCATTTCTGGGGGCAAAGCCAAACATCAACATGTATAAAAATTTCCCCAGTGAGCGTGGAGGACCTCTGGCTCTAGCACATCTCCCCGACTTCCTACTTTGACAGCACTAAGGCCACCTAAAGCTAGCTAAGGATTTGTTCATTTCCTTGTCCTTCTAGAGCAGTGATTCCAACTGGTGTGCCATGAGAGGATCTTAGGCGTGCTGCGAAAAATTTTAAAGATCATTCATTATTTTCGAAGGAAGTTCAAAGCACAGTAAGTATATTCTTTTTTTACTCTTTTCTTTGATTAACATAATTGAAGTGTGCCGTGGAAGTTTAACTATAGGTTCAAGTGTGCCAAGAGATTGAAAAGTACTGGTCTAGATTCTCATCTCTTGGGGCAGGGACCCTGTCAGTTTCGTCTGCCTCGTGTTCCTAGGGCTTAGCCCAGTGCCTAGCAGACGGCAGCTGCCCAGCGAGTTGCTCTTTCAATGACAGATGATCTGAACGCTTCCTCTGCACCAGCTCCTGTGCTGGGGCTCTGGGGAGACGGACAGATGGACACATCCTTCTCCCCGGAAGGGATGGGAGAGGACACCAACTTGGGGAGGGTTCTCTAGAAGTAGATACTGAGATGAGGATTCCAGGGCAGGTGGCTTATTTGGGAGACGATCCTGAGCAACACCAGTCGGGGACAGAGGAAGTGAGGAGAGAGAGAGGAGGGAGCGATACCAGGCATGTTCTCAGGCAGGTTACCACTGTGGGCAACATGTGCTCAGCCCTGCTGGGGCTCAGTGGGAACCAGTGCAGAATACACAGCTCAGAGCCATCCAGGGGGCGCTGTGGTGGTGGGGGCTGGGTAGCTACACACCCACTCCTGTCGGACATTGGCTGCTGGCTGAATCCAAGGTGGGGTGGGGGTGGGAGTGGGAGGACAGAGGCATCCATTCCCCCACCCTTGTGACTCTCAGTGCAGGCAGACAGGCAGGCCAAGTGGGTCCTCTGGTGGCCAGAGAATGCCCTTAGGCAAAGGGGTGCAGCTGCTGACAGCTGTGCCCTGAAATGGTAAGAGCGGGCCCGCGGGCAGGGCCCTGACAGCACCTGCTACAGGAGTGTCAAGGGAAAATCACACTTTGCCACCACATGGTTGGATGCGGTGAGGTCAGGTGGGGCTCTGTAGGGCCCAGACGACTCCCTCACACACTCGGCCTGGAGGAATCAGGGGAGGCTTCATGTAAGAGTGAAGCAGGAGGAAGCTGAGGGGGACACCGGGGGAGGCAGGAATGGGAGGAAGCTCTGAAGAGGGGCAGGGCCTCACTATGATGAGCTAAAGCAATAACGGGGGGAGGTTCTGCCTCCCCCACTCCCACACCCCTGTGCAGGAACATTTACCAATATCTGGAAACTTAGTGGTGGTCACAATTCTAGAGGGCAAAGGCCAGGTACACTGCTAAATGGATCCCACAATGCACAGGACAGCCCCCAGCCCCAAGAAAGGACGTCCCAGCCCCAAATCTCCATAGTGCTGAGGGGAAGAGATGCTGAGAAAAAGGAAGGGTTCTGCACATACAGTGACCAATGCAATTCAAGACAGATGCAATTGAAGATGCCATTGTGACTTGGGTCATTTTTCACATATTTATTCATCCATTGGGTATTAATTTCCTACTATGTGTTGGGTAGTGAGGAATAAATGAGGATTTGTCATGGTATAAAGTTCTTTCTCATTTCTATAATCATTTCTATCTTCTAGAATCTACTATCTTCACATTAGTCATCAATGGAAAGCATAGTTTTTTCATAATTATAGAAAACATGGGCTCAGATTCATCAAAAATCACCAGGTTTTATTGCAACCAGGCATCTCTTGTCTTCCTGCCTAAATGATCCCCATGGTGGGTGAGTTGATTAGATAAATGAGGATATTTGCAAGCTTTGGCTAGTGCTTGGGCAGAGAAATGAGTTTGAAAACTGTCCACAGGCAGCATTGTGGCAGGTGGCATTAGGGGAGGCCCAGGTGCAGGCAGGAGGTTCAGTCCATTTCATGGACTGAAGTTATAGTTTAAGCAAAACATGCCAATGCTGTACTAAGGATATGAGGGTAAGAATAAAGTTTTGGGGCGTGTTAAGAATTATTTCTAAGCCATATGACAGTCCTCAGCTATCCATTGGATGTAAGAGGAGAGGGGCTGGGAGGAGACCAGCAAGTCTTCAGGATTTCCAGCATGAGCCCTGAGTGGATGGGAGAACTCATATCCATCAGGAAGAAAGTTGGTGGGGAGAGCAGGGAATGTGGTTTGCAACAACTTTCAAGTTGAAGTGCTCATGTATTTTATTCCTAAGAGAGCTCCAGTGCTCCAGTTTAAACCCAGTGGCTTAAAACAATGGGAATTTATCCTCTTGCAGCTCTGGAGGCCAGAAGTCTGAACTCTGTATCTCTGAGCCAAGATCAAGAGGTGGGCAGGGCCATGCTCCCTCTGGAGGCTCTCAAGAAGGATCCTTTTCTTGCCTTTTCCAGTACGAGTGTCTGCCAGCACTCCTTGGTCTGTGGTTGCATCACTCCAAACTTCAAGGCCAACATCTTTAAATCTCTCTCTCCTCTGCCTGCACACTGCCTTCTTATGTGTGTGTGTGTGTGTATAAAATCTCCTGCCTCTCTCTCATAAAAACCTGTACAATCTCATTTGGTGCCATCCCAGATAACACAGGATCATTTCCCCATCTTAACATCTTTAAGTTAATCACATCTACAAAGTCTTTGCCACATAAGGTCACATTTGTAGTTTCTAGTGATAAGATCTGATCTTTGGGGCCATTATTCAGGCCATCACACTTGTTATTGACTGACATTTCTAGCCATATTTTAATGAGTTTGAACAAATGATAATCTTTCCAGTTAGTGAGCAATTCAAAGGAAGAGGTAGAAGCACAGCTCTCTGCAGGGGCAAAGAGCCCACAAGAGGTTCCAAAAGCATTAACACATCATAGAAGAGGACAAAAATGCATGCTTATAAGGACAAGGATGGCATTTGGAGGGTGCTTCTTATGAACCAGGCCCTGTTGTAACTCCTTTACCTCCATTAAGTCCCTGAATTCTAGAGATGCTTATGTGTTCACCCAAATCCAGCTGTTTTTCTTCCTGAACACAGATGAGACTGTATTGCCTAGCTTTCCTTGCAGTTAAGTGCAGTGAGTGGCTGAGTTATGGCCAATGGACCATGAGCAGAAGGGATGTGCACAGTGTATATGTCTGCCCATAAAGACCTCTAACATTGCACCATTGTCTACCTGCTGATTGGACTTGCCTCTGAGGCATTAGAGGGAGAAAGAGCCACACAATGGAAGGAGCCTGGGTCCCTGACTGACCACATGAAGGACACCCATCTATAGGGACACTATTACTGGTCTTCAGAAAAGAAATCAGCTTTGATTGTGTTAAGCCCTGAGATAAGAGGGTTTACTTGTTACAGCAGCTAGCATTACCTTAACCAACACAGATAGTTTACTTATTTGCTAGAATTTTATGCAATTGGCTTGGCACCCGTGGTTCAATGGGGTAAGGCACCAGCCACATACACCTGAGCTGGTGGGTTCAAATCCAGCTCAGGCCGGCCAAACAACAATGACGGCTGCAACCAAAAAATGGCCAGGCGTTGTGGCGGGCGCCTGTAGTCCCAGCTACTTGGGAGGTGGAGGCAGGAGACTCGCTTAAGCCCAGGAATTGGAGGTTGCTGTGAGCTG
>CAUYRH010088062.1:0-17767 GCA_963574655.1 Perodicticus potto
TTTTTTGAGACAGAGCCTCAAGCTGTCACCCTGGATAGAGTACTGTGGCATCACAGCTCACAGCAACCTCCAATTCCTGGGCTCAAGCGAGTCTCCTGCCTCCGCCTCCCAAGTAGCTGGGACTACAGGCACCCGCCACAAAGCCTGACCATTTTTTTGGTTGCAGCCGTCATTGTTGTTTGGCGGCCCGGGCTGGATTCGAACCTGCCAGCTCAGGTGTACGTGCCTGGCGCCTTAGCTGCTTGAGCCACAGGCGCCGAGCCCAGTAACTGGTTTTGTTGAACAATGAACTTACAACGAAAGCATTTTTGGCCAACAAGAAGGAACATATTTCTCTTCTACATTTTCAGCAGGAGCTAGCAAACTAGCTGACATTTTTACAAAGAGTGTTAGAAAATGCCTTATACCTTGTATCTGCTCTTATGTTTTATAATGATTTGGTACTTAAAATTTCTTGTACCATAATATATTCAGAAATAAATGCTAAAATTCCTTTATAAGATGAAAAACAAGTACCTAAATATAAATAAATAAAAATTTGAATTAAAAAATTAAAATGAAATATTTTTTCCCTGAGAGTTTGGGCCAAAAAATGGGTGCACATTATACATGGGAGTGCATTATAAATGGCCAAATATGGTGCCAATGACATTTTTCAAAGAAATAGAAAAAATCCTATAATTTGTATGGAACAAACAAACAAAGCTCAAATAGCCAAAGCAATTCTAAGCAAGAAAAACAAACTGGAGGCATCACATTATCTGGCTTCGAAATATACACAAGGATATAGTAACCAAAAACCACATAATAGAACAGAACAGAAAACCCCAAAATAAAGTCACATATATACAACCCACAGATCATCAACAAAGCTGAGAAAGATTTACACTGAGGAAAGAACACCTTTTTCCAAAAATAACCAAAGTGAATTAAAGACTTAAATATAAGGCCTAAAAACTACAAAATACTAGAAGACTACCAGGAAAACTCCCAAACATTGGTCTACGCAAAGTATTTATGTCTAAGATATCAAAAGCACAGACAACAAAAATAAAAATAGACAAATGGGACTTAATTAAAATAAATAATTCTGAATAGCAAAAGGAATAATCAATAGAGTGAAGAGACAACCTGTTAAATGGAAGAAAATATTTGTAATCTATCCAGCTGACGGGGGACTAATTTACAGAATATATAAGATAGTCAAACAACTCACGAGGGAAAAAAACAAATAATCCCATTAAAAAGTGAGCAAAGAACATGCATAGACATTTCTCAAATGAAGACACACAAATGGCCAACAAATATTTGAAATAATGCTCAACATCACTAATCATCAGATAAATGCAAATCAAAATCACAATGACTTATCATCTTACCCTGGTTAGAATGAGTATTATTTATTTATTTATTTTGGTTTGGCATTCATTGAAGGTACAAAGAATTGGGTTACACTGATTGCATTTGTTAGGTAAAGTCCCTCTTATAATTGTGTCCTGCTCCCAAGAGGTGTGCCATACACCATAACCTCATCCCCCTTCCCCACTTCCTCATTCCTCTACCCACTACCCTGTACTAGATCATCTACATTAAAGTAACATAAAATAATGGATGTTGGCAAAGATTTGGAGAAATGTGTGGCTCTTACATCACGATAATGCATCAGGTCTCATAGCACTGTCTGTGAGAGAGTTTTTGGCCAGTAAACAATTGGAATGCCCTCCCTACTCACCTGATGTAGCCCGCAGTGACTTTTTTCTTTACCAGAAGATAAAGCAAATATTGAAAGGAAGAGATTCTGATGACATTCAGAACATCAAAGGTAATGCAACAATAGCTCTGATGGCTATTTCAGAAAAAGTTTCAAAATTGCTTTGAGGAGTGGTCTAGTGCGGGCATTGGTGCTTAGCTTCCCAAGGGGAGTATTTTGAAGATGAATGTAGTGATATTCAGTGATGAGGTTAGCACTTCTTGTAGGATGAATTCGCAAACTTAATTGTCAGAACTTATACATGTATGCTTTATTTTTTTCCTTATGAATGGTCATCTACATGAGTATTAAATTCTAGGTTTAGTTATTTTCTCTCAACACTTGCCATTCCTTTGTCTTCTATCCTCTACTGTTGCTTTTCACAATTTAGTGTCCTTGGGAGGCAGAAGCTGAGATAGACATGGGTATATAAGACATCTTTTAGATAGTTCTATTGGAATTACTGTCTGTGAAAGGGGATGGGAAAGGAACAGGATGGACAGAGGGAGAAGCTGAACTGCAATACAGAACCAGTGTTAGCTTAAGCAGGTCCTACAGGGAATCCTGGAGTTGAGATGGCACTTAAAAGTTCCCTCATTTTGAGGCAAGGAGATTGAGCTTTTTACCACTAGATTGATCTGTAATTGGATGTTGGCTCTTCCTGAAAGAAAGTGTGACTTTGGGCAAAGCAATTTTCTTCAGGTGAAATAATTCCCATAGAAAACTGAAAGTTAATAGCCTTCTTCCTGCAGTATACCAGCAACCCGAGAATAAGTTCTATGTTCCTGATGGAGGACCTGGATGGCAAATCATGACACCCACAAAATCCCTTACCTTGTCCAGATGAAATTCTCTTCCTTCATATAGTTGCTCGATGCAGGTCCTCCAGCATTCCATTGGCTCTCTTCTAAAAGAAATCTAGAAGGAGGTTAGTGGGACAAACTATAGCTCCTGCCATTGCTGCTGTCCTTAAGAGTCACTACTGAGTCACAACCTATTTCCTTTACTAGGCTTTCTAGATTCCCCTGACCTGTAGTCTGTGTCTCTGCAATTGGGTGGCTAACACAGTAACCATACCTAATTCTTGAGGGATTTGAGACCCTGGTCGCCAGGCCCTTCTAACGCTGGGATAACTACTTTGTCCATTTATCATCAAAAATGGACAAGGGAATTCCCAAGAGGCATCAGAGTATATCTCCTACATGCCCTACATTTCTCTCCTTCCTCCCACTGTGTAACAGCAGCCCAACTTTCTCTGGATGGTTGGGGTCAAATACTCCTGATAAGATGGTGACTCCTCTTCTTGGCTGCTGGTGCCTTGACACAAGAAGCAGAATTACCTTGATGGTGACCATAGTTTATACATCAATGGAACTCCTACTATGTCCCCTCATTGAAGTGTCCCCCATTTGGGAAACAAGACCTCTAAACTCATAGATACAGAATTGTGACCCAAGAAATACAAATTCCCCAAGTAGTACAGGTGCCAGGTAAAATACAGGATACCCCTATGAAATTTGAATTTTAGATAAACAATAATTTTAAAATATGTGTATTATAAATATTGCATTGGACATACTTAAATAACAATTTTTGTTGGATACATGAAATTCAAGTTTAACTGAGTTTCCTGTATTTCTACTTGCTAGATCTATGACAACCCTATACTACATGTATCGCTGAGAATGATGCACTAAGGAGGGCCATTCCTGCTTTCACTTTGTTTCTCAGACCCATGTATTCTACTTATTAGAGTCATAGATTTATATAAAGATTTAAAATGTACCTTGCAAGATACTACCTCTGAACTGGCACTTCAGTTGTGCCTTCATGAGGTCATTTCAATATCCTTTTTGGGAGTAATCTAACCAGTCAATAATCATGCCTACTCCTGCACCTTTTTTATTATAAAGTGAGTCTCTTTGTCTGATGCAATATTGTATGATATCCTGAGCTATTGGATCACGCTCTATAAGCCCTCAAATAGTAGTGTCAGTTGATCCCTATAGGCAGGAAAGGGAAATCTATTCCCACAATATTTATTCATTTATTCATATCAAAATGAATTACTGCCACTTTCAATGGAGAAAGTTTCCAAGTAATCAAGTTCATATTAAGTGACAGGTTAGTCCTCAAGAGATACCCCTACTTTGAGGGGTTCAGCAATGGTCTTTGGTGGTGGTATACTGGACATATAGGCAGTATCAACAGCTAAATCAGCCTTGATTGGTAGCTCATGATGTTGAGCTCTTGCAAAGACTCTATTCCAGCTAACATGGTTGTCACTTTATTAATGCATCTATGGTGCTAGCTCTGGGGTATGTGATGACAGAGGATGGCTGCTATCAGCTGGCTGTCTTTTTTTCTCCTTGGTTGCTCAGTGCCTCCTCTCCAGTATTCTCTGGTGGGTATTACCCACCCGACAGTATTCTCTGGTGGGTATTACCATATGATACAAAACCTTCAGTCTTGGTGTCTACTCCTATATGTTCTGTCTCTGTGTCTCTACCCCAGTCCTCCTTGCTTCTCTCCTTTTTCTTTCCAGACCCCGGATTAGCTGACCAAGATATGATCCACTATCTATGAGTTTCTATGTAGTCGAACCTCACTAAATTAATGATAGTGATTACCTCTGGGGATAAGAGTGGTGAATGAGACTGAAGTTTGGAGATAAAGGAAACCTCAACTTTATTTACAAAGTTTTATTTATTTTTATTTAAAAGAGAGACTTATAAAAAATGATAAAGTGGAAATAATGATAGTGGGCATGTCATCTTGTCTCTGGACTTCACTACACAAAAACACCCAAGAATAGGGATTCCCCCCACCATGGTCATTATCATCAAGGCAATCAGGCTTAATGAAAAAAGTATATATCTATAGTAGACCATATAGCTTTAAGTAAAGGAGAAGCGAGGTAGAAGCTTGGAACACTATATAATTATAAGAAACTTCTGTAACATCTCAGTAGTATAACACCTTGGTGATAAGGGCGTGGGGAGGGATTTGGCTCTCCTAACATGAGAACTTGCTAGACGAGAACAGCAGTGATTGGCAGTCTTTACACCTGTGGTCCAAAAGCCACAGAATTACATCTCTGTAAGAAGCTGTAGCAGAAGGCAGTTGGGGAGTGCATGTACATTCTTTCACAGACCCGCTCACTCTGACTTCTGTCGCTTCTTCTGCCTGCAGAACGTCTGCATGGCATCTATCTACAAAAGACTGCTAAGATTCATTCTCTTACTAAGACTGCTTTTCTCCTTCCAAGACTGTCTCTCTCTCCCTTCTGTTAAGGCAAATAGCCCTAAGGCATCTCTGGGTAATTGTTCCTGAGCAAGATAACAACAAAGCGGAAGCTGGCCAGTCCCAGGCCCCCACAAGTGACGACCATAAAGGGACCCAATATGCACCTAAGAGGTTGAAGGATGAGTTTTGGTTTTGTACCAGCTGTATAACCTCTGGAAAGTTAATTTATACCTTTGGATAGCATTTTTCCTGTCTCCAAAACATAGTTGCTAAGGCTCTATCAAGCAAATATTTCTATGGACTTCTATGTACTGTGCTCCTAGGGATATGTCTGGTTATATCTCAGGGCTATGAATTTTTTCTTAGATATGGTACTGGATTTTAAAGGACTATGAGACTACATTGATGGATGAATTGATAAAGAAACTATAGTAAACCATAGAATATTATTCAGCTCTAAAAGAGAATCTTGCCATTTCCTACAACACTGATTATTAGCCTGGAGGACATTATGCTAATTTAAGCAAGCCAGGCACAGAAAGAAAAATATTACTGATAATCTTAGCCATATATAGAATATAAAATATTTAAAAAATCAAATATAGGGTGGTGCCCATGGTTCAGAGTAGGGCGCTGGCCCCATATGCTGGAGGTGGTGAGTTTAAACCCAGTCATGGCCAAAAACTGCAAAAAAAAAAATCAAATATATAGAGAGAACAAAGCAATGATAACCAGAAGCATGGAGGTGGAGGGGGAAAAGGATATGGGGAGATGTAGGTCAGATGATACAAAGTAGCAGATATGTGTGATGAGCAAGCCTAGTTATCTAATGTACAACATATCTGTAATAATACTCTATGCATTCATGCTAAATGAATAGATTTCAGCTGCTCTTGCTACAAAAACCAAAAATAGGGTAACTAATGAGAGGATGAATATGTTGATTTGCTTCACTACAGTAACTGTTTTACTAACTATATCCCATAATAATCATGTTGCATACCTCATAAAAAAAATTTATTTAGAAAGAAAGCTGGGTCGGCACCCGTAGCACAGTAGTTGCAGCGCCAGCCACATACACTGAGGCTGGCAGGTTGGAGCCTGGCCTGGACCTGCTAAACAACAATCACAACTGCAACAAAAAAATAGCCAGGCGTTGTGATGGGTGCCTGTAGTCGGAGGCTGAGGCAAGAGAATCGCTTAAGACCAGGAGTTGGAGGTTGCTGTGAGCTGTGACACCATAGCACTCTATGAGGGCGACATAGTGAGACTCTGTCTCAAAAAAAAAAAAAAATATATATATATATATAAATAAATACATAAATAAATAAATAAATAAAATAAAAGCTGTGATACTAAAGCCATAGATGTAATCTTCCAAGAAAAGTTAGGAAGTATCAATTTTAGGAAGACCTAAGGAATCAAGGAACAACACTTTTCATTATCATAATAACAATATATTATTTAAAAAGTAGAGATAATGGATTTCATTGTATCCTAAAGGTTTTACAAACTTACGCATAGATTATTAATAAAAACAACATTTCCCAAATGTAATTTTTAAAATTCTTACAATGTTTTATACACTTTCAGTTTTTTTTTTTTTTTTTTGCAGTTTTTGGCTGGGGCTGGGTTTGAACCCGCCACCTCCGGCATATGGGGCCAGCGTCTTACTCCTTTGAGCCACAGGCGCTGCCCACAATGTTTTATACACTTTCAATTCAAGATTGCAAATAAGGAAGAAGGGCCTATATCTACAGGTAAAGAATATCAAACATTCTAGCTGCACTGAGAAGCAAGCAAAAAAACAATAAGAGTGGCTTGAAATTTTATTAATAAAATATTAGAAATTAATAAGTTGGCTATAAGAAATGGTGTGGTTGAAGACCAACCAAACTGGCAAAGTGAAAGATACAGTTGAGTAAAATACAAAAAAATAGAAAATAGTAGTATAGTATTTAGTAAAATAGTTTATTAACTTTTATTAAAGTTAAAAGACATGAAATATAGTATCAAGAAGTTCAACACTGATCTAAAGTGAACTATAAACAGAACACAGATAATAGAGAGTAGGAAAAAGAGTATTTTCTTGAGCTGAGGATGATATATATATTCAAATATATCTTTGAAAGAAAAGCAAAATAAATTCATTAATTCATTCTATAAATATATATTAAATCCTATTTACATCCTGGTCATAGTATTTAGTACTAAGTACAGGTCAGTGAACCAACCAAACAAAAATGTTTGCCCTTATAGAGCTTGCTTTCTAGTAAGCACTAATAAAATCAGGCCCATGTTAAAACTTAATCAGTGAAATTTGAGAACACTAAAAAGAAAAAAGGATAGTCTAAAAGTCTTCCAAGAATAGGAAAAGGTCACCTTCAAAGGCATGACAGTCAGCCTGAGATCAGACTGTACATCACCATGCGAGACATCATATGCGAAAAGATAGAAGCAAAATCTTCAGCTCTGAAGGAAAAATTTTTTAACTTATTATTCTGTACTCAGTAGAACTATTAATAGTAGTCTGAGTGGAGGGAAAAATAATTTTTTGATCACAATAATTCATAATTTTTCTTATTTATGAAACTAGATGGAAAAAAATTTTATTGAGTGGGTATTAAAACAGAAAGAAAAATGGATACGAGAAGTACAGAAAAATGTGGCAACTAATTATGACCCAGAATTTTAAAAAGCTTGAAGGAAACTTTAAAATCCTAGAATGAAAGTTTTAAAAGATTCCCCTTTAGAATCAAATTTTAATTCATTCCCTTTTTCTTGAGTCAAATACTTCTTATTTCTATAGGAAATAATAGTCATATCAATGTAATGTTGTTGAGACCACTTTTGATTTTCTGACTTTAAAATCATTAGGCAAAAAAAAGAAAGATTTAACTTTAGATTTAAAAAAGTTCACACATGTAATAATATAGTAACATAATTTTTCAAAACAGGGAAGGAAAATAATAGAAAAATCTTCTAAATTTCTCATTTCTTACAGTGGGTGAGTCAATATATATTATTAAATGTTGATTATTTATTTTTAGTAAACCTCAAGAAATTAGAAATTTAAATATATTTATGTTCTAAAAATTAAGTTTAAATTTTCATTTATTCTTTATGTCTTTTTTTTTTTTTTTTTTTTTTTTGCAGTTTCTGGGTTTGAACCTGCCACCTCTGGGATATGGGGCCAGCACCCTACTCACTGAGCCAGAGGGGCCACCCCTGTCATCTCTTTTTTGTTTGTTTGTTTTCTTGTTTGTTTTTAGATTTTGGAATATAGTAGTTTTTATAATAAAAAAATAGATAATTACAGAAAGTTTAAATAAGGGGAAGAGAGTCAAGAAAAAAGGTACAGTCCCATCCTAATTTCATTATCCAGATAACCTCTTGCTTAGAATGTTTTGTCATATGATATATATTACACAATTTAGATAACATTATATGAACAATTTTATAGCAGGCTTTTTAAACTTAACCTTTCAGAATGATCATTTTCCTATGTCATTAAATATTCTTAAAATTTAATGACTGTGAGGTATTTCACCTTATATATTATGTAAACATTTCCCTATTTTTAGTCATTTATCTGCTTTTTTCCATTCTTATCATATAAATAACACTTTAGCAAACCTCTTTATATACACGTATAAGCTTTATTTCTACTTTTAATTATTTTGTAATAAGTAAATTATTATAATAAACAAAATTCTGTGTGGAAAAATTAGTAAAAATTTAAACCTGCTGATAAATATTGCAAAATGTTCCTTCTAAAAGGCCATTCCAATTTGTACTTCCATCAAGACCTGTTTCACCAATACTAAGAATTATTTTTTAATTGTTTAAATTTTGGTCATTCAGATAAGGAAAAAGTAGTACCTCATTACTGTATTTTAAAAAATTACTAAACTGACCTTTATCTTTTTTGTTTTTGAGACAGTGTCTTGTTCAGTCACATGGATTAGAGTGCAGTGGTGTCATGATAGTTCACTACAGTCTTAAAATCCTGGGCTCATGTGATCCTCCTGCCTCAGTCTCCCAAGTAGTTGGGACTACAGATGTGCACCACCACACTCAGTTAATTTTTAATTTTTTTTATAGAGATAAGGTTTCACTCTTGCTTAGGCTGGTCTCAAACTCTAGGCCTCAGCAATCTTCCTGCCTTGGCCTCCTAAACAGCTATTATTATAGGCGTGAGCCACCGAACCTAGCCCAGTTGACCTTTCTCATTTTACTATTTCTCTTCTTGTGAGCTATCAACTTACGTCTTTGTCCAATTTTCTTTTGTTATAATTCTAATTTTATTAGCTGGTAATAACTATAAGTTGAAGATATTAACCAACTTTCCCAATTATTTACCTTTTAATTTTATTTCTTTTTAATTTTTAATTAATCTATCCATCAACCTCCATCGTTTTCTTTTTTCTTTACTTTTATCTCCACCCACCAAGATCAGATGTCTATTAACCTATATTTACCTCTAGTGTTTTAATAATTTCTTTTTTGGAGGCAGTCACTTTGTTGCCCTAGACAGAGTGCCATGGAGTCATCATAGCCCCCATCAAACTCAAACTCTTGGGCTCGAGCAGTCCTCTTGCCTCAGCCTCCCAAGTAGCTATAGGCATTTGACACTACATCTGGCTGGTTTTTCTATTTTTAGTAGAGATGGGATCTCACTCTTGCTCAGGCTGGTCTCGAACTCCTGAGTTCCAACAATCCACCTGCTTCAGCCTCCCAGATGACTAGGATTACAGGAGTGAGCCACTGTGCCTGGCCTATTTTAATAATTTCTATTTATATTTAAGTCTTTAATATACCTGCAGTTTATATCAGTGTATCTTGTAAGTAGGGCTTTTTTACTTTTTTCTCTAAATTATACATTGGTGAAAGAGAGAAATGATAATCACAATAAATATTCCCCTACTTGAGCATCCTGAGAGTGGCTGCCCAATCAATAGTTCTCTAGGTTCTTGGCTCTTTCTCTGGAAAATCCTTTTTTTCTCCCATCATCCTCCTTGGTTACTTCTGAAAGGGCATTTGGGATCATGCCCTTTTATGCAGGTCACTACCTAACAAACACAGTCAACAGCATCCTTTCTTATTCACCCGTGTAAGTTTCAGCTTATTCAACTTATAGGTGTTGCAGGAGGAGCTTGGATTGTTTCTGTCTGTGCGGATTTACATTTTTTTATTTTTGTGTATCTTAAAACTTTCATTATGACCCACATATGTGATTGAGAAACATGTTATCTGCTTGTGGAAAATTGGAAATCCAGAGGTCTTTTTACAATCTCTGTCTCAGTCTTTTAGTTGAGAATGGCAATGGGTTTCCATTAAAGCTCACTCAAAGATGGTGGATGTACGTATAAATGTTTGTGTGTTGAATTCCACTCAATTACATGAGCCAAAAGCAACAGCCAAAATTCCGTTCAGAACATGGCACTCTATCTATAGAGATTTAGTACTGGTACCTTGGGCACATTAAACTTCTGCAAGACTACACATTTTATCTTCCTAGGAGTTCTTTTGTTTAGTTGAAATGGCCTCCTAGATGTTACTTTATTCCTTCGAAGTTCTTAATATAGGGTTTGGCAATCACAGCCTTGATTTTGTCTTTACCCTGAGGCCACATGTAAAAGGGTCACATGTTTAATACCCTGCAGGTTTCAGAATTATTGGCTTCCTGTAATAACAGCTTTTTAATTGTCTTCGCAGCCCAGCCAAGTTTGTTTGAACTCTTCTCTCTTTTGAGGTATCCCACTAAAAAAACTATTAATAAAAAGTAACACTTTCAACATTTTGCCTCAAGATCTCCTCCTCCACCTCTGCAAATACACTAGGTACATTTTCTATTTAATATTATCCTGATGGTTTCACCAACTTTTTTTATCATCACTAAACACAGACTTCCAATGTGTCTCTTAACTAATAAAGGTTCTTTGCATGTCCCATCCTTCTGTAAGTTTCCTCACCTCCTGTTGCCAAGACCCAAAGTCAGTGCCACATATTGTCAGTTTTTGTTGTAGTAGCATCCCATTTCTAAGTACTATAATCATCTCTCTAGTATTTAGCTTTTGCTACATTAAAAAATCATACATGAAATGTTTTTTCTTCACTCATGTGTCTGTACTTTGGCTAAAAGTAAGATCACCTTGCTAGGTTCAACTGGACTGGGCTTAAGTCTGCAAGCAGGGTTGTTTGACACACCTCTCATCCTTCTTGGTACGGCAGGCTGTGTACAGTGGGCTGCCTACAGTATAGTCTTCTCACAGCAGTGGTAGAGGCAAAGTAGATATATTCATTTTCTAGGGCTTCTATGACAAAATTCCACAGACCCAATGATTTAGACAACAGTTATTTATTCCTTACAGTCCTGGAAGCCTTAAGTCCAAGATTAAGCTGCCAGCATGGCTGGTTTTTTCTAAGGCTTCTCCCCTTGGCTTATTATAGATTGCCATCTTCTTGCTGTGTCCTCGCATGGTCTTTTCTCTGTGTAAAAACATCCCTGGTGCCTCTGTGCGTGCCTAAATTCTTTCTTCTTAGGAGGACATCAGTCATTGGATTACAACCCACCCATATGACTTTCATTATGACCCACATAATTACCTCTTTCAAGATCCAGTCTCCTAATCTAGTCACATTCTGAAGTACTGGGTCTTAGGGGTTAAACAAGTGAATTTGGGGCATGGAGCTGCAATTCAGCCCATAACAACAGGTAAGTAGAAACATGATGCCTCTTAAACCTAGGCTTGGGAAGTGGCTTTCTATCATTTCTGCTCATATCCCACTGGTCAAAACAAGTCACTTATGCATGCCCAAAGTCAAGGGAATGTGAGTGCATTCTACCTCTAAGGAAAAGAACTGTGGTCACATGACAAAGGGCAGCAATACAGTGAATCAGGGCCTCTAACTCAATCTGCCACAGTAAACTTGTGGAAAGACTTAAAGGAGTTGAGAGCACAACACGGAGCTACCTGAGCATTCCAAGTAAAGGGAACAGCCAATGCAAAGGCCTTGAGGCAGCAGCTTTGCTTGGTATGCTACAGAGCAAGAGATTGGTGTAACCAAAGTGTAGTAAATAATGGGAGGGTAGGAGATTAGGTCAGAGATTAACAAGAAGGTGGAAGGTATGGGCCTTAAATTGTCTAAAGCAAGGACATTGGGTTTTACTGTAAATAAAGCAGGAAGCTGATGGATGATTTTGAGCAGAGAAACATATTTTGGGTACATTTTGTTTACATTATTCTTATTACTAATCATATAAAACTCTGAAATATTACTCTTAAAGTGACTTCAGATTGATCTTCCAAGCAAGTAGTATTGTTTATTATGGTATCATTATACCAACAGGGAGAATCATTTATTTCTGTGTGTGGTAGGTCAAATCATATGGTTTTTGGACCTAAAAAAAAAAAAAAGATATACTTACCAACCAATGTTTATTTGTACCCCATGTATCTAATCCTATGTATTATGGTTAATTTTAAAAATCATATTCATACTACCTACAGGCCAAGATAAAATGATGGTATTAACTAACTGTTAGCATTATCTTACAACATGGTTATATGAAAGTTTGTCATTTTTAAAAATTAATTAATATATTTATTTTGAGATATGGTCTTGCTCTGTCACCCAGGCTAGAGTTCGTTGGCACAATCATAGTTCACTGCAGCCTCCAACTCTGTGCTGAAGTGATCCTGCCAAGTACCTGAGACTATAGGCGCTCCCCACCATACCCAGCTAATTTTTCTTAGTTTTTGATCAGATGGAGTCTGAATACGTTGTCCAGGCTAGTCTTAAACTTTTAGTCTCAAGTGATCCTTCCACTGCAGCCTCCAATATGCTGGGATTACAGGCATGAACCACCATGCCTGGTCAATTTTATCATATTATAATTTATTATTCATGAAATTAAAAAAAACTTAATTTAAAAAATTTAAACAAAATTGAAGTGGTAGAGTAACTTTACTAAGAAAAAGTTAAATATGACAGAAAAGAAAAAAAGCTACAACTCACTGAAGTAAACTAAATGTCTTTTATATTGGGCAAAATAAGAAAGAACTACAGACTACTACTTTCAAAGTACATCTAAACTATATACTCTGAAAACATATATATTCCTAATATCTTCCAGGAGGATAGGTATAAACCCCAAAACCTTGACACATAGAAGCTTAGAATGTTTCTTTAAATAAATGTAAAGCTTAGAATGCTAGTGACAGTGGCAAGGTTAACAATGACCACCGGAAGGACAAAATGTCTAAGATATGAAAAATGTAGCAGTTGGAATCTAGTTCTATTCAGAGGAAATAGGAGATATTCCCAGTCTAGAATTTATTTCAGAAAGGCTATGTCCAATAGTATACACACAGCTGCTAAACCCAACAATGAAAAGAGAAATAAAATAAGGTTCTTGCTAATGTTACAAGGCCAGTTTATGGTGACAAGAATGATGAACCAACCAGAGTGGCTTAAAAAACGCAAAATATCCATACATAATCCTATTAAAGATTTGCCTTGAAAGTTGATGAATTATTGCAAAAAATTTATTTCCACTACATGAGGAAAGAGCAAGAAGGCATTAACTATGAACCAGAGAAGGAGTCCTCACCACATGTAGAACCTGCTGGTACCTGCCTTCCCAGCCTCTAGAACTATGAGAAATAAATTTCTATTATTTATAAATCACCTAATTTTATGTCATAGAAGCAAAAATGAACTCAGACACATAGTAATACAAAATTATAGGGAATAAAATAAATCTTAACAAATGTAAGAAGATTCCAATCATAGAAAATATGTTGTCTGACCAAATAGAATTGAATTACAAACAGTTCTAGAAAATTCTCAAATATTAGAAAACTAAATAAAACACTTCTAAAATAACCCATGTATCAAAGGATAAAACAAAAGTGAAATTAGAATGCATCTTAAACTGAATGAAAATAAAAACATAAGTCAATATGGATGTGATGACTCTAAAGTAGTATTAAAGGGAAATTTATAGCAATAAATACAATGTGTATTAGAAAAAAAGAAATTTCTCAAATCATTTAGCTCAGCCTTCAACTTAAGAAACTAGCAAAAGGGAGGAGCCAAGATGGCGGTCTGTAGCCAGTTTTCCGCAGAGGCTCCTGTCCAGAAGAAGAATTAAAGGACAGAAATTTAGCAAGAAAGCCAATGGTTTGGATCTCAGCCAAAAGAGAAGGTCGAAGAATGCACATCAACCCTGTTGGGGTGACCTGCAACCCCAAGGACACAAACAAAAGGTACAGAACACATCACCAAGTGGACAGGATTCCCTTCCCCCATGAGAATGGCTCGCAGTATACTTCATACCTCCATACAAACAAGTGAGCAGAGTTCAGATGTCCTCCCAATCTACCCCACAGGAAAGACCCTCTAAAACCGGATCTCCTTCCCCTACTAGGGTACCACGGCACTCTCCTGCCAGGCATAAAACTGTACAAAACTCTACATATTCTCTACCTGAAAGTTTGAACTCCTGGCACTCCCCTCCACTCTCACCTTGAGCTCTGGAGGTCGGTCCCCCATGGAGTCCAGATTCTTGGACATTTTCTCGAGGGTTGTGGATGGGGCGTAGACTGTTGCTGATCTGTGCTGATTTTCTGGCTTGGGAGTGGTGAGAGGAAACTGAGCCAAGAGGAGGTTGAGCTGGAGAGGCAGTCTCCTGAGGCACAGAGTGCCAGCTGCAGTGGCGGGAACAATGGCAGTGGGGCTTGCACCCCTGGGGATGTTTTGAGGAGACACTCCCAGTCTCTCTGGGTGGCCAGGGGAAGCCAGGCAGCTTCTCCGGTGGCAGCCACTGGCAGAGCGGACCTGCAGCGGAGGTGCAGGCCCCGGGAGTGAAGGGTCTGCCTGAGGCAGTACCAGCTGGGCGTAGCACAGAGATTAGAATAAACTTGCTGAGAGAGCTGATTCCCAGGGCAGAGACTACTTTACTCAGCTTCAGATGCACCTGGCCCTCAGGGGATGCTGAGACAAAGGGCTGGAACTCACAGACTGGATTAGCCCTATTTGCAGCCCAACGTCTGATCCACAGGGGAAAATAGCCAGGACAGAAACAAATTCTGTGAATTTGTTCTGTTCTATCAGCAGCATCAATCAGGGACAGGGCTGGAACTGAGTGAATCACCCCAGCCCCTATCAAGTACCCAGGTTGTCAGGCCTCACCTCCCCCTGCCAAATAGTGACAGAGAGTGGCAGAATGGCTGAGGAGCCACAGACCCCCCTGTGACCCAAGCAGGCGCAAACCTCTGGAGTATCTGCTCATTGGAGGGAACTGGATCACAGCTCTGTGGGGTTACCAGTGACTGGGTGTGACAGAGAACCAAGGTGGGGAAGGAGGCTTCAACCTTCCTAGACTAATTTACTTGCTGGTGGGGGGGGGGCCCTCCTGAACTCACAAGCACTGGAGCAAGTTATACTAAAGCTGCCAGCAGACCCCTGCTATCTACTCGCCAGAGACTTTTCAACTCTTACATTTGAGGCTGGTGTTGGCTGGGACAATTGATTGGGACATCTTCAACTGGGCCAATCACCTGAGGACTTTCCAAAGTGGTACCCTGGGTGTGTGGTAGTGGGAAGGTTTGATTTTCCTTTTCCAATTATTGTCTGTGGTGGGTGTGGTGACCTAACTGCTGGTATTTCTCCACAGCTCAGACTCCAACACAGAGTAACTGATTCTCTAGGGTAAGACAGAAACCAGCTGAAAACAAGACATAGCCACTTAACCCCACCACACCAAGAAGGTCCCCAGTTTTGCAGGCAGTAGCACTGTACAGGTCCTTGGCAAAACTCTAGGGGAAAAGGTACAGACACCAGTCCCAGCTTTCAGGCAGAGGACTGGACAATCACTACTCCTAGAACCCCCAGCCCATCTTATCCTTATCTACTCATCCAGCCAAACGGTGCAAAATAATTATGGGGCGGAATCAGCGGAAAAGCTCTGGAAACATGAACAACCAGAGTAGATCAACCCACCCAAGGAACAATGTGGTGGACACAAATGATGATCCTATGCATAAACAGATGGCTGAGATGTCAGAAATCGAATTCAGAATTTGAATTGCAAACAAGATGAATAAAATAGAGGAAAAATTGGAATTAGAAATTCTGGGAGAATTTCAAAAATTGTCTCAAGAAGTCACGAAATTCAAAGACCAAATGACCAAAGATTTTGACACATTGAGACATGAAGTTGCAGCCCTCAAAGATCTGAGAAATGCAGTAGAATCCCTCAGTAACAGAATGGAACAAGCAGAAGAAAGGATTTCTGACGTGGAAGACAAAGCTTTCGAACGCTCCCAAACCTACAAAGATGAAGAGAAATGGAAGGCAAAAATGGATCATTCTCTCAGACAGCTGTGGGATAACTTGAAGAAAACCAATATTCGCCTTATAGGAATACCTGAAAATGACGAGGTGGTGTCACAAGGCACTAAGTCTCTTCTTTATGAGATTATGAAAGAAAATTTTCCAGACATGCCAAAAGATTCTGAAATTCAGAAAGCAGACAGTTTCAGAACCCCAGCATGACTCAACCAGAATAAGACATCCCCCAGGCACATCATAATTAACTTCACTAAAGTTAATAAGAAAGAGAAAATTCTGAAAGCAACCAGACACAAGAAATCCATAACTTACAAGGGGAAGAATATTAGAATAACTGCAGATCTCTCTGATCAAACCTTTCAAGCTAGAAGAGAATGGTCATCGACTTTTAATCTCCTAAAACAAAGTAACTTTCAACCCAGGATCCTGTGTCCAGCTAAACGGAGTTTCATTTATGATGGAGAAATTGAATACTTTAATGACATCCACATGTTGAAGAAATTTGCTATAACTAAACCAGCTCTCCAGGATATTCTCAGACCTATCCTCCATAATGACCAGCGTAATCCTTCACCACAAAAGTAAACTCACCCAGAAACTTTTTATCAAATTTCAACTTCCACAGTGATCAAAGGATTAAAAATGTCCACTAGACTTTCTAAAGATTTATCAATATTTTCAATTAATGTGAATGGTTTAAATTGTCCTCTAAAGAGGCATAGGTTGACTGACTGGATACAAAAACTCAGGCCAGACATCTGCTGAATATAAGAATCTCATCTTACCTTAACAGATAAATTGAGACTCAAAGTGAAGGAATGGTCATCTATATTCCAGGCAAATGGAAAACAAAAAAAAAGCAGGTATCTTATTTGCAGACATGATAGCCTTTAAACCAACCAAAGTAAGGAAGGATAAAAATGGACATTTCATATTTGTTAAAGGTAATACTCAATATGATGATATTTCAAATATTAATATTTATGCACACAATCAGAATGCACCTCAATTTATAAGAAAAACTCTAATAGACATGAGTACCTTGATTTCCTCCAGCTCTATAGTAATTGGAGATTTTAATACTCCTTTAACAGTGTTGGATAGATCCTCCAAAAAGAAGCTAAGTAAAAAAATTTTAGATTTAAACTTAACCATTCAACAACTGGATTTAACAGACATGCACAGAACATTTCATCCTAATAAAATTGAATACACATTCTTCTCATCAGCCCATGGAACATACTCCAAAATTGATCACATCTTAGATCAGAAGTTTAACCTCAGCAAATCTAAAATAATTGAAATTATTACTTGCATCTTCTTGGACCACCATGGAATAAAAGTTGAACTCAACAATAACAGGAATCTGCATACTCAAACAAAAACATGGAAGCTAAATAACCTTATGCT